>WAAD01014745.1:308316-331263 GCA_013389945.1 Fregata magnificens
CCCCCGAAATGTCGCAGACTGCCATGTCCGAGACCTACGGTAGGAGCCGGGGGCGGGCCGGGCCGGGAAGACCCTCCTCTTCCTCCTCCCCTCGGGGGGAGCGGGCCCGGGCCGTCACCTCCTGAGAAGCGGGATGACGGCCGCTGCCGAGGGAGGCGGGGGAGGGGCCGAGCCGGTGTGGCGTGAGCCGTGGAGTTGCAGGCTGTGGCGGCCCTCCGGGCTCAGGCGGGTTTCTCCCCTCCCGGCTGGCGCGCTTGTCTTTTTTGGCTGTTGTTGTGAGCTGTGTGCGCTGCAGCGCCCTACCCCTCCCGTTGTTGCCCGGGCTGACGCGGCGGTGAGCGTTCACAATTATCTGTCACGGTGTGGAGGTGCTGACTCGAAATGTAAGTGAGATCTAGGCGAGGGAACTTAAGCGCTGCTTGTTGTGGTTAAGTGAATTCAGAAGGAAAGTGGCAGTGCGTGTCCCCTGGGAGAAGCCGCATGCCTCTTTAATTGGAGATTGTGTTCTTTTGCGGCTCAAGTTAGGATTTCAGTCCTGTCGCCTTAGATGTGCAACCATCAAAAAGAACTGATTGTGAGAGTGAGTGAGCGAAAAAGATCAGTGAATATGGTCATACGTCCCTATGTTGGCATGGATGTCTAACTATCGCTAGTAGAAAAACATCCAAAGGAGTAAGTCGGAGTGCTGGCACCGACAGGGTGTGTCAGTGCCTTACGAGCAAGCATCAAAGAGAAGTGAGGAGTTGAAGAGGTCAGCAGAGCTAGTATTGCTGGCCAGGTGGAGGAGATGGGAAGTGACTGAATAGTATTCATTTTACTTCTTTATAACTTTGCTTGAAGCAATTCTTTTTGCTTGAATCAATTTGCTTTTTCTCCCCTTTCCATAACATATAGTTCTGTAATATTTTGCAGTATAAAAATGCTGTCATACATGTAAACATTTTCAAAGTCTGTATGATAGGTTGTTGGAGAGTAAGATCAGAATTGAATACTGTGATAAACCCTTTCACTGGTTGTTATTTTCTGGCTTCGTCTGTTGCAACATCTTATCTTCAGTAGCTGTTCAGACTTCAGAGCTGGACTAGCATCCTCTTGCTTTTAGAGCAGAGTTTTGAAAATAAGGAATCGTTTGGATAATTACAGCAAAATTGAACACAACAACTCTGCTAACTGTGATAGCCATCAGGAGTAACTAGTAAGTAGGCTAACTTACCTGATTGTTTCTGCTGTGTAACTCAGTTTATTTTCAATACCATGGTAATCAGTGCTTAAGATGTTTTGTCCCACCGGTCAGTGCTTCGGTGTACAGCAAATGCACGGAACTAAGGGGCAAAATGAGGCAAGAGTGTGGGGCAGCCGTGGAAGTGCAAATGTTAGGATATCAAGGCCCTGCTTATTTTTTTCCATACTTCCTTGAAACATGTAGAGCTTACATGTAGAAAGCAGAGAGCTGTGCTCTGTTGATTTAGATGTGAGTTTGAACTAATTCTTGATGCTCTGAACTCTTGTGATCAAGAACTGGGATCACTTTGGCTGTGCTTATAGTGGAATTGGTGGTCTTTAAGCAAATGAGTGGGTAGACAACCAGAGATGACGGAGAGAATTTCAGCAGTGCTCCTCTTTTGATGCAGTAATAATAAGCAAGCTAAGTAGATGATTGTGTCTTAAACAAGTACATTTTAACATTTTTTGCATTGTTCCAGTGATGCAAAATAGCAATTGTAAGCCCACTGTAGCTGTTAATACTTTCCGATTGTTTTGATGTCCTTGAAAATGAGCCCTTAAAATTGAAGGTTTGCAGTTGTTGTGGTCTGTTCCTTTTATTTGTTTAACTCTTTTGGTATATTTCTCTTTTGAGTTTCAATGTTTGTTCTATTCATACACAAGGTACAAAAATTCTGAGCTAGAATACTTGAGACTGTCAAGGTTTACAGTAGTTAGAAGAATAAAAACTGAGTTATAGCATAAAATTTAACAATGGCTATACCATCTCTGACCATAACAGTAACCAGTATCTAATTTTGCAGTGTCCTGTCCACATATGTAGCTGCCCAATTGACGGTTCAAAGTAAACAGTATGATGTGATAAAATCATGGATCTTATGTGCTTGATGAACTTTCTGGGATTTGACATGCACACCGTCCTAACAAAGAGTGGGTTGCTTCCGACCAGCTGTTGCAGTGATCATCAAGGATGATAGAAGTATTAGGGCTTTTTCCCCCTGGTGACTGAGGTCAGTGGTCACTGTATCACCTCAGTGCTGGAATCCCTATAGCTATTGCCCTTGTAGGTGCTTATTCAAGAATTGGATTTTTCTTCTTATCACCTGGATTATGACCCATTCTAATTTTGTAACCCCAAGCTCTTCATCCCATACAGATAGGCTCAGGAAAGTGGTTGGTTTTTTTGTTCTTTTTTTTTTAATGTCATTTTTTTGTCTGACTTTTATACGACTTCAGTTTTGCTGTGAGGTTTCAACTTCTCTTCCCTTTGAAAGGGGGGGTATTTTTTTCAATATTTTTCTAAGTCTATGAGAAATGAAGAGCCTTTCCTCTGATCTGTCCTTTCTGCTTATCATACTCCATTATCCACCTCAGTTAATTTACATCTCTTCCTCCCTGAGTTCTTTTCTCTGTCTCAAGTTCTGTCTGCTTTGAACCTTTTCTGTTCACCCAGACTTACCAACTATTTCTGTCCCTTGCTGTGATTCTTAGCTCTTTTCAAACCAAGGTCTGTAGCCTCTCATAGTCTTGGCGCTAAATTCTTTGTTTGCAAACCATATTTTGTCTCCTGTAGATCTATTTGATCAGTTATGTATCTTCTGTTCTTAGCTTTCTAATCTGTTTATCCCTTTCCTACCTGATCAATTTATTTCCCTTACAAAGTGCCAAAACCAAAACAATCATGAATGGAAGAAGACTAAGTTTAGAAAGAACATTTTACTGCTGCTTTTGAGAGAGGAGGGTCATTCTTTAAAACAAATTTCTGATTCACAGGGAAATTATTTTAACTCGAGTTTTCTGAGGTGCAATGGCCTCTTTGCAGATACTTACCATGTAACAAACAACACGTGCATGCTTTCTCCTGCTTCCCAGCACAAAATGTACATGCTTTTGTGTTATGGTGAATATAGAGTAACTTAAAAATCGCTTACCCTTATAATAGGTAAATGCAAAGCAACCTTTGGATTTTAAATGGTAGAAGGATAGGAGAAGGGTTGTACTACTTTTGAGTAAATGTGACATGTAAGATTCCAGTCAAATCTCTTCAGTCCCTACTTCTCTGTGTTTTCCCCACCAATGTCTACTACTGCCAGTCTCGTCACATGAGTTTATCAATCTCTGTCATTCTCAGAGAATGTATAGTCTTTCTGTCAGTTTAAAAATATTCCTTTTTGGTCTGGACAATTTGNGCTTAGAGGGCATAGCTCTTTTGCTTGTAAGGAAGCAGATCTTCCCTATTTCAAGCATTCATTATGCAGATTGGAATAGAGCCAGGTTTATCTGTTCTACCTGTTTATCATGTTAACTCTTATTGCTAGAGAAAGGAGTAAGCAGGGAGAATAGCTCTTTTCTCTCATTTAGAGGCGGCGTATGCCAGTAGGCATGCTTCAGAGCACTCCTTCCTTATGCAGACTGCTGCAAAATAGAAGATGTCTAACTCGTAGAAGAGGCTTTTTCATGGCGTGAAAAACAGAGTTTCCAAAGGCTCAGAATTAGTGAATGTAAGTTCTACTCTTTATCAAGGAGTTGGAAGAAGACAGAACTGAGATTGAGGATGTAATTTGGTCTCTTTTTTTCCCCCTTTCTGTATTAGCAAGCATATAAGCAACAATTTAATTCTCATTGCATTTGAAAGACTAAGCTGCAGTAGCTCAGAAGCTGTTCAATCATTCCTTCTGCTGGAGTAAACTTCAGTTAAAGGGGGTGGTTTCCACATCAACCATCTGTTTTTGCTGGTACTTGAGTCAAAGGCCACAATTGTCTCCCTTCTCCTTTCCCCTCAGCTCCCGCTCCCCCATCCCCCAACATGTAGTTTAGCTGCTGGTGCATCTTTGGGGTGGAGCCACAGTTCTACTCCTTTTCACCTGTGCTGGAAAATGTTTTGTTCCCTGTACACTCTACCCAGTTTGGGATCAGGTGATACATGTAGCTGTCAGAGGGGAGTAAGCTGATTCTCTATATTGCCTTATTTCCTTAAACAGCTGTGCTATGCTATCTTTCATCTCTTTATGCTTTCTCTAGTGCATGTCTTGTAACCCTCTTTCCTTTTGGCACAGAGTTCAGATTTCTTCCTAAATCCTTTCTGTATAATGATGATCTTATTTACAAGCAAAGTACTTTAACTTTTCTAGACCTTTTCAGTAGCCAGCATGGTAGCAAGCATATGTAACATCTGAATGATGTTGCTTTTCAGCTTTTCCATGAAGGAGGAACAACAGAATTCAAAAGAAAAACTTCTCTAGGGTGACAACCTTGGCAGCTAACTGGAATGTTGGAGCTCAGAGCTGCTTTGTCAATCGCGGGGCGGGGGGAAGCTATGAAATGAAGTGACTTAACTCCTCTGGGAATAGGACACCAAAAAGAAAAACTAGAGCAATTAAGCAGTAGAATATGAGTTGCATTTGGTGAAATTGCAAAGAATGAACATATAAAAGTTTTTCCCAAGTGTGAGTACACAGGAACATTATAGTTGGGCTAAGAGAAGCTATATGTCCAATCTCATTCAGTTTCTGTGTTTCTGAACTGTGCTAAATTTTTAGATACATCTGTACAGTTCAAAGAGAAGATATTTCAGGTCCTAAATCAAGCAATAAAAGAAGTTACTAAAATGTAATTCATGTGGTTCCCGTTATCATACAGAATGACACTGTAAGAAAGACGTTCCAGAATATCAAAATGCAAAACGTCCTTCCTGTTCTTACCTGGTATTACCTTACTCATCAATATGCTAGCTAGGCTGTGAACTTAAATACTTGTTAAATATGGATATTTGTGACTTTTGGTATTGGCAAATCCCTTTTCTTGTCCTTCCTTACAGTTGATTAAATGTGCAAAGTGTTCCGTATTTCCTGAAATGTGTTATCCAGTGCTTGTGGATAAACTGTTAACATAAGTCTAAAAGCCTTTTGCTATTTTGAACAATTTACATAAAATTGGAGTTTAAACTGATAGAAGCACAGTGACATTTGTGAATGTAACTTCAAAGTGTCATTTACTCTATGAGTCTACATGTGTTTGGAAATATTTCTGCCTTCTTCGGTGCAGAAAGGTTTTGATTTTTTTATTATAAGATTTTGATATTTCCATTCTATGGTAGAATAAAACGCATTTCTCTTTCATACTGTAAACAAGTGAATTGTAACTGCAGTTTCAAGCGTCACCTTAGAAAACCTGTTTGCTATTTTGCCAGAGGGAAATATATTTTTTGTCTACTAAGTAAGCAGATATTGAATCGGCATCTAAGTGATTTATTTGTAGGAAAGATTCCCTTTTAAGGTTGTCTGTCACAATAGAATCTTGATAGGAATTGGGAGTCTATTATAAAGTGCTGCTAGAATATGTTACCAGTTTAAAGCCATAAATATAAAATCCCCAAATATCACTCTTGCTTTCAGAGCAAAATATATAAAGCACCTCAACTTTAAAACACCTCAGGAAAAACACACTGCTGTTCTGAAGCTATTCCAGATCAGTCCCTGGCAGTGACACTGTTGGTTCAGTTTCTCACCGGCCTACAGCCTGTCTGCACAGAACGGGGCCACGTGTTAAATGCGCTGTTCGGCATCATTTTGTGGGTTGCACAAGTATGGCTTCGTGACCCACATTTAACAACCAGTGCTTACAATCACAGAGCAAATTAGTGTAGGAATAGAGATTTGGTTTTATTCTTTTCCTGGTTTAGTTTGACAGTAGCTGTTATACTACTGTCAATAATATGAGTCTTCCATGGAAAAAAGGAAGGTAGACTTGAATTTTGTAGTTGTTTTTAACAAGAAAGTCTGACAAACAGCATTCACCAGATACATAGGAGAACCAGTTTTAACTGGATTGCAGACTTATTTTTGGAAAAACTGCAGAGACCAGAAACAGATTATTTTGGTTGTGACTGTCTCAGAACATCTTGCATTTTGAGGAACTCTCTGAAGGTGGTAAAACCAGTGAGATTACACACACCCACAGTAGTTTAAATATATGAAAAGGTACACAAGACAGCTAACTAGTGATATTTGGTCCATAAAAAGAGAAACCTGGCTTTCTTTCAGAGATGAATTTTTTTCTTAACCTAACACTTTGGGGCTATTTATGATATCTACATTTCGTATGAACAGTGACGATTTGATAGAATGAAGCATTGTCAGCTTCAGTGTGTTTTATGGTTGAGATGACATGAAGGGCCCTTCTTTATGGGAGATAACACACAAAATTTTCAGAACCTGAAGCAAAATCCTTTTTGTAACTATTTTTTTCATCCAGAAAGCATGAGCAGCTGGGTGGGGGCGTGAAGAATGAGAGGAGTTTGGAACAGAATGTCTTGAGTGTGTAAATGGTCATATTTGCGAGCAAGAAACAGCAATCTTTCTGAGAAGGGTAGAATACAGAATCTATACCAAGCCTGTCACAACATTGAAAAAAGAAAAATCATGCAAAGGTAAAATGTAAAAAAGCAAAAAATCCTTAGTAAAATGCTACCTCATTTTAAATATTAATAAAACTTGGAAGACAGGTGAAGGCAAAGGATGGTGGACATTCCCAAGTTTTATAGCCTCTCTGTTTTGCTATTGACTTTTCAACAGTGGGAATTCCGTATGAGAAACTTGCTTGTTGCTTTTACCATTGCTAGGGGGTGTTTATGATGTACCATAACAAATAACAATTCCTACATGAAATGGAATGAGCATGTAGATTTGTGTGCATGTTAAATTCAATTTGTAAAACTAAAGACTCAAACGAGGTTCTGATAGTAATGTATCAGTGCTTTGACTTGCGTAGCATAATCTAATATTTTTTTGTTCTGCCATCCCCTGGGCCCATATCTGTGTAATCCATTTGACAGCTCTGAACGCTGTTAATGAAATTAAGTTTTTATTTTTGTGGATATTGCAAAATTAATCCTTTTCATTGCATGCTTACCTGATGTCTTCTGGAGACTTGCTATGTTTATAAGAGAAACTGTGCAATAAAGTTGTAAAGATGACTGTAAAAAAAGCTGCTGCTGGTAGAAAAATAAATAGTGAATCTTGCACAAACTAAAGGTTGCCTCGATGCCTGCATGTTAGGGGAAGCAATTGTAAACTTTCTAATCACAGTTTACCAGTGTATATGTTTGAGAGTGGTAAGACAAGGAAGCTTTCTTCAGTCTTCAGCCAAACTGAAAGCAGATCTGGGGAGGTAGTACTAAAGCATTACAAGTAACTGTTAAAACAGTACAAATGAACCATAAATCTTGAATACATGTATTACGAATGAACACTGATGTAAATGGCTCATAAATAGGTAAAGTGTCAGAAGTACCTGTATCTTAATTTACCATGCAGAGGAAATGTGAAAGCAGGCATCCCAAAGTGAAAATTACTTCTTGGCTGTAAATTTTGTAGAAAAATATTGTAGTTGTTCCAGCTTTGCAAGTATTAAAACAAAGTGTGAGTATTAAGCAGTTAATATAGAGAAGTTCAAATTAATGTGAATAAAATAAAAAAACCCCAAAATTTTAAAAAGTACAAAACATATAGATTTTAAGAGATGACATCATTATATAGGGCATTTGTACTGACTATAGCTAATAGCTTACATACCCTTAAAACAGGTTGCTGGCATACCAGCCAGCCATATACCTGTAATTCAGCCTATTTTAACTGAATTCAAATTCAGCCATTTCCATGTCGTCTTGTCATTCTTGTATCTCCATAAACAAATAGCATTCTGTGGTGGGTTGACCCTGGCTGGATGCCAGGTGCCCACCAAAGCCACTCTGTCACTCCCCCTCTTCAACTGGAGGGGAGGGAAAATATAATGAAAGGCTCATGGGTTGAGATAAGCACAGGGAGAGATCACTTAGCAGTTACCGTCACGGGCAAAAGAGGCTCGACTTGGGGAAATTAGCTTAATTTATTACCAATCCAATCAGAGTAGGGTAATGAGAAATAAAACCAAGCCTTAAAACACCTTCCCCCCACCCCTCCCTTCTTCCCAGGCTTAACTTCACTCCCCGAGCTGCGCAGGGGGACGGGGAATGGGGGTTGCAGTCAGTTCATCACACATTGTTTCTGCCNGTCCACAGGTCCTGCCAGAAGCCTGCTCCAGCGTGGGCTTCTCACAGGGTCACAGCCTCCTTCAGGTATCCACCTGCTCCGGCGTGGGGTCCTCCACGGACTGCAGGTGGATATCTGCTCCACCATTAGCCTCCATGGGCTGCAGGGGGACAGCCTGCCTCTCCATGGTCTTCACCACAGGCTGCAGGGGAATCTCTGCTCCGGCGCCTGGAACACCTCCTCCCCCTCCTTCTTCCCTGACCTTGGTGTCTGCAGAGTTGTTCCTCTCACATATTCTCCCTCCTCTCTCCAGCTGCAATTGCGCAGAGGTTTTTTTGTTCCCCCTTCTTAAATATGTTATCCCAGAGGCGCTGCCACCGTTGCTGATGGGCTTGGCCTTGGCCAGCGGCAGGTCCGTCTTGGAGGCAGCTGGCACTGGCTCTATTGGACATAGAGGAAGCTTCTAGCAGCTTCTCACAGAAGCCATCCCTGTAGCCCCCTGGCTACCAAAACCTTGCCATGCAAACCCAATAAACATTCTTAGCTCTTACTTTGTAACATCCGTAGTGATTATACCAATTGGGTATAATCAAACAAAAATACACTGGGCTATTCTTCAGATTTATTGTTATTTTGCTAGTTTTGTCATCTATTCCCTTTTCTCTGAAATAACAGCTGCTAGAGAATAGCTTGCTTGTGTTCTTGTTCTTGTGACAAAAATGTGAGTGTGTACTAAAATTTAGCGAATTTTTTTTTTCTTTCAATCTTCAGATTTCCTTTTTAAGTTCTTGGTCATAGGAAATGCTGGAACTGGAAAATCCTGTTTACTGCACCAATTTATTGAAAAGAAATGTAAGTATATGTGAGCACAGTAAGAGTTCCCCATTGCTTTGTACCACAGATGAAGGCTCTGCCTACAGGAGTAGCTATTCTTTGTATGGGAGTTCCCATAATTCTCTTACTTGTATAGATGAGGATTTTGACTGAGAATTATGTTCAGAACCATGCTGTAAATCTTTATTGCTCACTGTTTACCTGTAATGAAAAGCCTGATCTTGAGCAGTATTCTCCATTACTCTCAAACAAATATAACGGGATGTTGATGAAAATACAGACTTACTTTTTGTGAGAATTAGATCTTGCAGCTATAAGCTTCCCTAGATACATAGTAGAGACTTAGATGTTTTAGAAAAAATACTGAGCAGATGAAAGAAAAGTTGAATTGCTTGAATAGATTTTGAAAGCCTGTTGGACAGAACTCAAATCTCCCAGCATCTAGTCTCTTTCTAAATAAATAAGATACTCCGTGTTCTTATTTAAGGACTGTGTTCTATGATAAATACTGGTAGAGACTCCATTGTAAACGTTATTTAGAGATGAATAGATGATATAAAGAAAATTTCCTGTTGGGTAGTGCATTTAGCATCATGATTAAACAATAATAATATGCATTTAGAAACCGTTGTAAATATAAGATGACTGTTATCTTTCTCATCCGAATGGTAATTCACCTTATCTCTTGAAGAATAGCTCTAGGATAATAATGTGTAATCACTAAGGAATGTGGCATGATTCTATGATTGAACTTGAACCATGACCTTGCTTCTAGTATAGGCAGTTGCTGAGAATCTGCAATATCAACAGTGTACATAGAGCAAGTATCTTAACTTCGTACTTTAAAGAAGAAGTAGCACTTGCTTATTCACAGGCAAGACTGTGTCTTTTTGTGTTCTGCTTTTCTATGAATTTTAATTCTAAATTGCATCAAAGTGTTAGAAAACACAGCTGGAAAAAAAAGTGTACAAAAGTTATCTTGCCATTTATTAATGTGAACTGGGAATGACTTGGTTAAGGCAGGCCTTTCTAGTAGTAATTTTGAATTGAATAAGCTGGTCAAAAATTGTAAGAATGTTTATTTCTGCATGGTGGCAGTAGACTTATGGGTGGCACTGAATTTGATGGTTCAGGAAGTAGTTTGTAATTTAAACACTGAGGAGTTTTGATTATACTTAAATTGGATTCTGTAAAAACTAATTATTCACTCTAAATATTCTCCAAATACATCTGTTTTTATTTCTTTTTTGTAGTCAAAGATGACTCAAATCATACTATAGGAGTGGAATTTGGTTCAAAGATCATAAATGTTGGTGGTAAATATGTAAAATTGCAGATATGGGATACAGCAGGACAAGAGAGATTCAGGTACCCTTTTCAATCATTATATTAAGTGTTTGTTATTAAATTGTTGCTGTAGGTGTTGGGTATTATTTATCCCTGCTTACAAGTAGGCAGAGTTTCTTGGTCAGTGGAATTGTTTGTCTGCTTTCATATTATTAACTAGGCCAGATCTCCCAACTTGCACATAACAACATAGATTTTAGTAAAGCAATGCTGCCTTGCAGGATCTGAGGTTCTGCCCTTTCTTTCCCTGGGTATTTTCTATGATAGTTAAGGTATATGAGTAGAATATGTGGCTAAAGGTTTGTTCACCAGCCAAACTCAAATAGTTTTTTCACTAACTGTGTGTGTGTAACTCTGTGTTTAGAAGACCTTCTTTTGGTTGGAATAAGTAAATGCCAGGAAGCTGTAAGCTGTTCAAAATCTGCATGAGAACAATTTCATAGTACAATATTATTTTATTAGAGGGGGAAAAAAAAATCAGTTGTCAGCTTCACTTGGCTAGATACACTTCTAGAAGGACCAAGATCTCTTAAGTTTCTTAAAGAAAAAGCAATGTATTTGTCAGCTTAGAACCACTAATGTACTTTTAATGCTGTATTTTAACTGTGTCATACATCTGAGACGTAGATCAAACTCAGTAAAGATCTAGTGTATTCCTGAGTACGTTCACAATCAAATAGGACATCAGGTTTTTATATTTTTGGGGGGTGGGGTGTGTGGGGGAGGTTTCTTNGTATGGTGGTAGAAGTCTGAGTAATGGGCAGCAATCCAGGTAAATGTCCTCTGTTAGACAAGGTCTTTGGATACACCCGTGACCAGGTAAAGCTGGGCAGTGCTATGTAGTCTCTATTAATGAGATCTCTTCAGTGTGTTGGCCAGATATCCTGGGATTCTGAGGAGCTTGGAGGCTCTGTACTTTCAGAGGCTTGTGCAAACTCTGCTCTTTCAAGTTGAAAGTGTTCACAGACTTGCAGGTCCTTTTTTTCCTGTTGCTTTTTATAATCTATCTAATTCTTTTCTTTTTAAGGCTGATCACACCTCTGCGTACTTAGCAGGTTTTTTTTTTTCTTTTCTTCCTCTACCTTTTGAAGGATGCTTTGCTTTGATTTCCTTGCCTCCTTTTCTTCAACTTAAGGAGTCTTAAATTGTTCAATTACAGCTACTTTGCTCATTCTCTCCTCACTGCTGAGAGTTCAGACATAAGTTAATTATGCTGTTTTCATGGCACAGATACCACCATCAGCTCCCAGTTGTATGAGGCCATATAGTATGATGATATGTGTAGCTTCAGCAGCACACAGGTCATAATGGACTTTAAGGATCCCTATACAGCTATAATTAGTGAAAGTGCTTCGTCAAAATCTGGTTGTAAATATTCTGCTGCTGCACAGCTGATAATGTTGTCTAAAAACCACATTTTATTTTAAATATGTAAATGAGAAATCTGTTTCATAATGTAGATTGCATTATATTAATCCAGATTTGAAACAATGAAGATATTACAGAAATGTACATCTGTAATTCTATTTCAGGTCTGTAACAAGGAGTTACTATAGAGGAGCTGCAGGTGCTTTGCTTGTCTATGATATAACCAGGTGAGAAAGCTAGCAACTCTTTTGCTTATAGACCACCAGATACAATCAGCACATAATGATTCCCTCCGAAGTACCTACTCCTCTAATGGAGAATGGGCAGGAAGAAAAGAAAATAAGTATAAAAAGTGCTTCTGTTTTAGTGCATATTTAAGTTTCAGAACTTGCTTACATGAGATATTGTGAATGTCATAAATGTAAACAGTCTCAAAGGGTTAGACAAATACATGGGAATTGGCCCCACCAGTAGCTGTTCTAATCATGGTGGACTACATGCAACCACTGGCTCAGGAAGCCTTGCAACAGAAACTAAGAGCAGACTTCAGCCACTTTTAACCAAGGTGGTACACCCTTATTTGTGGAAACTGCTTATTAGTATGCTGGTATAACAGGTCATCCTCTGGAGAAGCTAGCTCTACCTACACATTCCTTAACTGTAGACCAAAATTCTCTTCATCTCTGTATCTTTTAATATTTTAATATTGTAGGCAGCCAATAGAATTACCATTACACATTTCCACATTTTTTTCCTGGCCACCATTGACTGATACTTGTCAGATAAGTTTCATGTTGGTTAATGATGTTTCACTAGATCTGTTGCTTTTTGTCCTGTGAGTGGACTGTTCTCTGAGCAGTCTTTCAAATCTGTGTTTTGTGCTTAAGGTTAGTTGGACTCATTTGTCAGTCTTGCTGCTTGAAAGCTTTATCTCTGACGACCACAATGATTAATGGTGTGTGCAGGGTAACTGCCTGAGATGATATTAGTCTTGACACAAATGTGAAAGTTCAGGCACGCAATTCTCCACAAGTGTAGTAAATTCTTACAATCCCACCTGAAAGTTAAGTATCAGTTGAATTCCATGTTAAACAATAACTCATGCTGTTATCCCAAAATTTCATGCACAAAAGGCTGAAGCTAGATTAGTGCTTAAAATTTTAGCTTTTCACATTAACAGGGTATTTTATAATTGTGTATATTTATTTATATATTGTGGATGATCTAATTTTGCTTTTTTAAAACTGTAAGCTTTTAATGAAGGAACTTGATGCGCTTCTCAGTTCATAGCTGGCATATTGAGATGTGTAGGTGACTTGCCTGACTAGCAGCAATTTGTGGTTTGCCACAAATACAGATTTGCCTTCTGAGTTTTAGTTCAGTGATCTGTTCACTAGAAATGAGTGTGATCTAATAAAGGATGTAATTTTTACATAGCCGGGAAACCTACAATGCGCTTACTAATTGGTTGACGGATGCAAGAATGTTAGCAAGTCAAAATATTGTGATAATACTGTGTGGAAACAAAAAGGATCTTGATGCAGATCGTGAAGTTACTTTTTTAGAAGCATCCCGGTTTGCACAAGAAAATGGTAAGTAGTACAAAATCTTCATGTAGCATTTAAAGATGCTTAATACTTAAATTTTTTTTTTTTGGTGCATTTAGGGAGTACTTTGCCCACTGTACCTTGTCAGATACCTACAGAAAAGGGAGTTCTGTCAGTACATGAGACAGAGAGAGAGGACAGTGCCTGCAGTGAGACCTACATGTACTATTTAAGTCTCATTACCAGTGATTCTTCCAGTCGCAGCTGCTACCTAAAGAATACCTTCTATGTGGAGATATATTCCCTAGGGAATGTAATGCAGCTTCCGGTATTGCTTTGCCTCCAAAGCACTGAGGAGAAAATGAAGAGCACAATTTCCTAGTTTTCAGCATCTTATAGATTCTATAGATTATAGACAAGGTTGGATGGATTGTGCTGCAGTTGGAAGCAATGAGTTTTACTCATGGGAAACTGAGTTCTGTGCATGCCATGGATCCATAGGACTATTACCTGGTCTGTAGTATTCAGAATTTCCAGTCTAAGGACACATTCCTGTGGCAGCTAAAGCCAGCCTCAGTCTGAGCTTCTGTGCTGCAGTCCTGCCATCAGTAAAATCTGGTTTTGCTTTTATAAATCAGTTATAAATAGTCTTTTCTACCAACTGTGGCTGCTGGCTGTCCTTTCGCATATAACTTTCTATTAATGGGAAACTATATGAAGTTCTTTGGTTTCATGTGCTATTTTGCATGCACAGCCCAGGTTATTCTCTTTGGATTCCAACTTTCTAGAGTTAATGTATAAATTTCAGAGGAAGTTTTTTTGTGGTTTTGCTATCAAAAGCTAATTTTTCCAGACCATAATATTCAACAGTAGTTCTCCTTAAAAAAAATTTTATTGTTCCTAGCTTTCATGCTTTGAATTACTATATCAGGTATTCCAGACTTGTTTTAAGATTGTTTGTCTGGTGTCAAATGCAGAGCTGATGTTCTTGGAAACAAGTGCACTAACGGGCGAAAATGTTGAAGAGGCCTTTGTACAGTGTGCAAGAAAAATACTCAACAAAATTGAATCAGGTAAATTGAGATTTATATTCTTTTAATGTTTTTGGTTTGGGTTTTTTTTTTTTCTCCCCCTGAAAACTAAAAGTACATGTGGAAATACCACCATTCAAAGTTCTCTAATAGAATTGACCCCAAACCGCAAAATTTCATTGTGGCAAAATAACCCATGTGGTTTATAGCTGCTTCCCATGTGTTTTAATAGGAATGGATGTCTAAGATCTGTATATCTAAAAGGGGGTGGGGATATGAATTATGGATGTTTTTATACAGTGTTTACCTTAACAGTCAGCTCTGAGTTTAGGCTGTGCATTCTGAGGGTTGCTGTGTCCCTACAAACACCAAGCCTGACATTACACAGTTTTAGCAATGCAGAATAAAAACCTAGTATCAGGGTAGAGACAACTTTTAATTCTGCTTCTCATATGTAGCACGAAATACAGTCAAAAGAATTTGAACAATAATACTGAAAATTTCAGGGATGTTTCCTAGCAACTGTGTTTCTCTGAAGTGACCTTCCTGCCTCCTGGTTGAAACCATTTTTACTTTTGCAGATCTAGAAATGCACCAGAAGCTTCTCAGCACAAGTGGGCAGGTTCCTATCAGAGACAGGCTCCTAAGTGTTAGGTGTCATTACAGCTAATTTGCATTCCAGTTTTCTTCTTTTATCTTCTAGTTGTTTGATATCTTCAAAGTTTTAAGTATTGGCCATATTGAAAAGTCTGTCTCAGACTCTAACTACACATTTTAAATGCCAAACAAATTTTTAGATGAAAAGAATATGGTATTTTCATAGGAATTTCCTGATTACTGCATCAAATCAATGCCAAGCAGCAGCTCATTTTAAACAAACAAAAGAAACGCAAAACAAAAGCAAAGTATAGCTAGTTTCTCATGATATTGTAGTTCCATGACTGATTTAAAGAGGCATTACCACAACAGAAGGAAGTCCTGTTTTCTGTGAGCTGCTCCTGTTTTCTTTGTGCCAGCATACACGCATTGAATCATGGAAAAATTGAGACTGGAAAGAACCTATGGAGGTTTCTAGTCCAGCCTCCTGTTTAAAGCACTTTCAGGTTCAGAGTGAGAGCAAGCTGCCTGGGGCTTGTCAAGGCACATTTTGAGATGCTTCAGGAATGGAGATTCCACAGCCCCCCTGGGCAATGTGTCCCAGTGGTAACCAATTGCTGAAATCTGCCTAGACAGTCCCCAGCCTGTACCAGTGCTTGGGCTTGTTCCATCACAGGTGCAGAGCTCTGCATGTGTAGTTGCTGAATTGCATGAGGTTCCTGCTGGCCTGTTCCTCTAGCTTGGCCAAGGTCTCTTCTGAATGGCAGCCCTACCCTCAAGCTATCAGCTGGTCCCCTCAACATGCTGTCATCTGCTAACTTACAGAGGGCGCGCATGTGTGCACTGAACCTGAATAAGTGATCTGAATTATTCAGAGGGAATCTTTCTTTCTTTTTTTTTTTTTTTTTTAAACTGAATGTTTCTAATCTTGGCCAGTCCACCATACAGCTGTAAGAACATTTCTGAAGGCACAGGGTATAGAGTAGGCAGAAACAGATACCAGAAGTAGGGAAGGTTGAGACCATTTCCTCTGGGGGCAGTGCTGTATGGAATCCTACCATCAGATTGATTCATTTTTGTTTGGCTTGATATCTACAGTACTCCTTTCTTTGCATATTAGTCTCTGAAAGCAGGTGTTTTTTAACAGTGTTCGCAGAAAACATTTTTGACGTTTCCTTTGCTAGAAGTAGTTAGTGCAAATACATTTCTTGTACCAGCCTAATTTGGAGATAAACTGCTTTGTCATTATGATTAAGGGCACATGGTTGAAATTACAGGAGAAAATGATACAGGTTTGGAATTGCCTGAAAGTAAACAGAATTGCAATAGATCTCTCCGTAACTAGAGTAGAATATCATTATGCATTTTTGTCTAATGTTGTCAGTTAAATTGGAATGTATTATTTGCAAGTGATCCATCTTCTTATGACCATTTTGTTTCTCATCAGGAGAATTGGATCCAGAAAGAATGGGCTCAGGTATTCAGTATGGAGATGCTGCCTTGAGACAGCTGAGATCACCACATAGAGCCCAAGCACAAAGTGCTCAAGAATGTGGGTGTTAAAGAAACAAAAGGCAACATCCCAAGTACTCACTTTAGATACAGAAGGTAAGGTTACAAAAATCTCAGGGTGTTGGGTAAATTACCATATTTCATAAATGTGCTGTATCAAGTGCTTGGCTTTTTCACAGTTAGCCTGTAAAGTGACATAGAATAAAGTGAAATAATGCACAGTAGAATGGATTTTTTTTTTATACTTCGATTTTTCTTTTACCATCTGCCCACTAAAGCAAGACTAGTGCTCTTACTGAAGTATTTATAGATCTTTGCTTACTCTGAGTAATGCTGTGGAAAACAGAAAAATTCTGTATTCCTGAAGTGCATTATTGCCCTAATAGTTACCTAATGCACTGTAGAGAAGGTGAATCGTTTCTGTTGTATCATGGACAAGTATTACTAGAAATGAGAATTCACAAAATGTATGATGCAGTGTCTTGTCCAAAGCTATTATATAGTCTTTTCTGAAAATACGAAATTTAAAGACAGAGACTTGAAAATTAAAGATAATACTGGATTTCAAACTTCCACTTTTTTTTTCCCCCATGTAAAACCAGCCCTAAGTGGTTCTGATTCCTGTCTGCTATGAGCAGAAATATCAACAAGAGAATAGTAGTATTTGCTGCTTAAGCAGTGTTGTCACTTAAAGCAGCTCTTCTAGGGCTGTTGCAGCCTATGTCTTCCAAAGACATTCTTCACAGGAAGTGAGGAACAGATTTTTCCCTTTAGCAGTAGTAGGGGAAGAGATCTAAAAGCCACATAACCTACTCCCAAGAACAGCTTGGTGGTTAGTCTTTCTTATAAACAGTTGTCCTTAAGACACCTCTCAATATTTATGGATTTTACTTAACTCCTCACAGTATGTAAGTGGTTGTTAGGACAGTCTTTTCTCCCTCACTCAATTAGGGTAATTACGGAATGGCTGTGTAGTTAATTATTCTGATATCATTAATCCTTATTTCTTTAATACAAGGACAATGATATCAAATTAAACGAGTACTGCAGGTATAGTTACTGCATCATTTTTACTGTATTCATTTTTCATCAGTTTGAGCAGTGCACACCAGCAGAAGCTTTACAGAACGTTAAATAAGGCAGCGTATAATTCTACATTCTCGTATTTTGTTGTATATTCCGGGAGCTTAACTCCCAACTAGAGCTCAGAATGTTAAATAATGGATAGGAATCCTTGAACTGCTTTTCTCCCTTATTTTCCTCCTATAAAATACCATCCTTCAACTAAGAGACTGCTGGAAAAGGGTATTAATTTAGTCCAGCTTTGGTAGCAGCTCTACAGGAGTGAATAGTTATTAATCTTATTTCAGGAGTTGAGTTTTCAGATTCAGATAACATCAGATTTCAGATGTAGATAACTGATGGGAGTTCCTGTGTATTTTACAGCTGTCCTTGCAAATGGTGTTTGAAGAAACAGAAAAGCTTGAAGGCTATGCAGTTTTTAAAAACATCTTTCCACTATCTACAACAAGAGCAGACCACTGCTGACAGAAAGGTGTACCGTGTTGTGTGGGGCAGGAATGTTCGTGTGACACAAGTCTGCAGAGCAAACTTGATAATTCAGTGGACAATATTAAGACTCATATCTGTATGTAAACATTTTCCATTACCTATTTTTGTTCTTTCACCTCTAGTTTAAAGCACTGCTATATACTGTAAATAATGTAACAGTAAATTTACAAAGCATGGTATACTTATGTATGCTGATAGAATGTTGCACTACAAGCAGTTTAATATTTTATTTTTTTATCATATAAACAAATTTAACTGAGGTAGGCTTTGTTGTGTTTGTTTCAGCACAATAGTTTATGTCCTGAATTGTAAAACCACTGGCACTGTCAGTGAGGGGTGGTTTAACTTTTTCCTACTTAAGTTTGCCACATTCTACCAAGCTGTTGACATGACTGATTCTCAATATATGGTTAGGACCCATACTTATGTTTACTAATATGTCAAGCTGCAAAAGTAATTTTTAGTGACGTTCACATATCCTGTTTTATCACAGTTCTTAAATAACTTCTGAAGCTCTTTTATCAAACATCAAAAGTTTAGAAAAAATACTTCTAAGTCTCTCAAATGGCTGTTGACTGACTTGGATTTTTTTTCTTGGTCCTGATGTTTTGTATAGCACTGGCATCATGAAGGTGGAACGTATATGTGAACAGAACTGTGCATCTTCTGTGTGTGTTGTAATGCTAGGGCAGGGGCATGGGCTTATGGAGAATTATCACAGTAGGAGTTCTTCTAACCTCTTATCACAAACAGAGCAATCAGCTGTTGAAACATGAAGCGTACTTGGTGAGGTACAAACTGAACCCAAATAGGTTCTAAAGTATCCTGAATGTATGATGACATTTAAAATACTAATTTATTTTTCTTAAGCATTCATAAAGTACAATTAAGAACTTGAATTTTAAAATTAGACTTCAAAATTGGGAACTTCCAGTCTGTCTTGCTGGAGCTCTGCCTTTGAACTTCATGTGAGTGCACTGTATGTAATGCCATCCACATTGTCCCCAGGAGACTCCTGTGATGAAAGGAAAAAAACCAAGCGTGCTAGCTGCTTACTTATATAGTTCTTTCTTCCTGTGAAACTCATCAAGGGCAATTTCAGCCTTGGTACTGATTTTTTTTTATTATGTTAAAACACACCATTCAGACTTTCTTTCCTGCCCTCTTTGTATTGTGGGGAAGAGGCATGGGGCAAGAGATTAGGAATCCTGTCCTCATTCCTCAACTGGAAACAGAAGAGGAAGAGACTTGCAGAGCATCCAAGAGGGAGGACTGGGGAGGACTGAGCCAAAAGCGTTGCATATCATTTTTACAGTGCTATGACAACCAATCAGGTAAGAGACCTGTGGCTTTTGTTTTGCCAAATAAGGAGCTGCAGAACTAAGCTAGTGTTGCAGGAGGTAGCTGAATTCAGCCACTTGAGGGGGGCAATTTCACTTGCACTGATGGAAATCCCTAGTGATGTTTTTACTTAGTTACTTGTGTAACTGGAAATGGGATGTCTCCTTGGAAGTGCAAATTAACACAAAATAAATGATTTGATTAGAACCCAGTATTGAAATTCCAAGGTCATACGTGCTTTATTGTTTTCTATATATGAAACTTTTCTATTCAAGGGCCACTTGTCAAATACATTTTTAAAAACTAAACCAGAAAATGGAACTGATGCTGTAATTTAGAGGGCAGTTAAAGTATAAGAGCAAAGGAAGAATGCTACACAGAGGTATACCATCTTTCATGGAATTGGAATTGTGTTTAAAACTATTCCCTTTGTCCTGACACTTTTGGTTCAAATGGATGCTTATCTGAAAATTATACACCTTAGGTCATCTCTGAATTAAAAGAAGTTAAGTTTGCTTTGTACTTGAAAAGCCTAGGTTTAGTTTTAAAAAGGCTGTTGGGTCCAAAGACTTTCACGTCATATTTAGGATTGGATTTGTTACATAACTGATAACAATTATTCCCAAGGAGTATCCTCTTCCTGGTTAAGAGTGTAAAGTATTTTTGAAGCAGCTTAACAGCACATTTACCAGAACATCAAAGAACTCCAAAGAAACTTACCTGTTGTAATAGTCACTCAGTTTATTTTGGCTTCCACTACTCAGAACTGAAAGTAATTACCAAAAGCAAGTCCTGGGAGGTAGATGTTGGATGTAGTTGTCTCCTCCACCAGTCCAAATGGCATATTATTAACTGAGATGCACTGTGTTTCTGCTAGAGTTGGGGAGGGTGTTGGTTCTAAAACCCCAGACCAGTTCTGGAATGCTGGGAAAAGATGAGATTTTGGGGAGTCTGTTCCCTCCTTATCACAATCTAATCAGGTTTCTTGGTACACTGACAAAAGTGAAAGCAGAGCACTTATTTATCAGCTGGGACATAGCACAAGTAAAGCTAAAGGTCTCTCTCCTGTCACTGTTAAAATGGTTGAGGTGGCCTTGGCTGTTGATCAAAACTACTTTGTTATTACAGTAGCAGTTGAAAGGAGTGGGGGACTGTTACCAATTCTGTTGCTTTTAAACAGAAATTTTAGGGGTTTGGCAGGGATTTTCTTATACTTCTTCCTGTCCTTTTCCCTTTACATACAAGACTGGCCTCGTTTGTATACTTAGTTCTTACGATCATTTTGGTCAAGTGTCTGTGGTTAAGAAGCAGTAAGCACAGTTTTATTCTTTCTGTAACCAACTGTCTTAAGCTGTCCCCTTTCCTATGTGGAAGGAAAGAATAGTGTCATTATAATGAGTTTTTACATATTTTTACCATTTTTTTTAACGTATACACATTAACCAGGTTAATGTGCACATTTTGTAGCATTGCAACCTTTTATGCTGCATCTCACTGACATTTTAAAAGGAAACTTTCTAAAATGGCACCTCCTGAGGGAAATACTGTTGGAAGCACTAGCTCTCACCAGTGCAAGCTATAGTTTACTATTTCTCCTCTGAGGGTTTTTTATTTCTGAAAATAAACATCATGCCAATAACAGCCCTAGAGTAGATTTTAAGCTTTAGCATTGTAGTTGACACAGCAAACCAGACCTAGCTAACCTAAACAGTAAGTGATAAATAGGTTAAAGTATATATGCTTTTAGTGTAAAATTCTTACTTTACCAAAGCNAAAAGGGAAAGCAGAGCACTTATTTATCAGCTGGGACATAGCACAAGTAAAGCTAAAGGTCTCTCTCCTGTCACTGTTAAAATGGTTGAGGTGGCCTTGGCTGTTGATCAAAACTACTTTGTTATTACAGTAGCAGTTGAAAGGAGTGGGGGACTGTTACCAATTCTGTTGCTTTTAAACAGAAATTTTAGGGGTTTGGCAGGGATTTTCTTATACTTCTTCCTGTCCTTTTCCCTTTACATACAAGACTGGCCTCGTTTGTATACTTAGTTCTTACGATCATTTTGGTCAAGTGTCTGTGGTTAAGAANGAGGGAAATACTGTTGGAAGCACTAGCTCTCACCAGTGCAAGCTATAGTTTACTATTTCTCCTCTGAGGGTTTTTTATTTCTGAAAATAAACATCATGCCAATAACAGCCCTAGAGTAGATTTTAAGCTTTAGCATTGTAGTTGACACAGCAAACCAGACCTAGCTAACCTAAACAGTAAGTGATAAATAGGTTAAAGTATATATGCTTTTAGTGTAAAATTCTTACTTTACCAAAGCAAGATGGCTTGGAGTTTTACATGAAATAATACTGGGTACCTGTATCCTAGGATTTATTGGATGTGGAGCTTTAGCTGTTTAGACCTTTAAAAGATTTAAATGTCTTATTAAAGCCAGTGTCTTGCCTTTTAACAAGTCTGTTGGCCTACACCGTTTCATTTAATGCTTGTATCTAGCACCAAATAAAGAATCTTTCTTGATTTTTCTAGGTGTCTTACAGCAATTCTGTTTACTTGTATAGGTTTTGCCTAAGTGAAATCTACAACATGACAACCCTTACATGGTCTTGAAAAAATAAAACCACTTCTACTAAATTCACTGCATAGTCAGTATGTGGCTAAGAAGGGAGCAGCAGCTAAAGGAGCTGGAGTGCTTCAGTGTATTTCCCAGGAACAAGGCCCTCATCATCACACTCTCTAGTAACAGCTTTCCCCATGGCATTTGTGGGCCCCAACCCTGAACACTGCTGCTGCCACCCCCTCTTAGAGAGGAACAATATGTCACTTCCCTTCTGTGTGCCCTTGAGAGGTTATGGCTGCAAAGGTGCACACACTTTCCTTGTGTCTGAGATGGGTATGTCTAGGTCTCTTAGAGAATGTGGCTTCAGGAGTTAATGCTTTAAAAACCTAAAGCAAGGGGAAAATACAGAATGTATTTGTACTTACAACTTCTCCAGACTATAGACAATTCACAGTTGACCCATCTCATATCCATTCTTTTTATTCAACTAGGTACCTTATCATTCAAAAGTACACAGCTTCCTTAAGTCCTTAAAAAAATGAATGCTATAAAAAAGCTGATTACTCTGTGCAGCACACTCATTTGCATTATATTGTATATGCTGAAAGAATTAAACACCATAAAAATCTCAAGAAATATACTGTAAATCTAGAGAGTAAAAATACCAGGTAGCTTTGTTTTCTTCATTTACTATAGAACCAGCAGCATGTACAACATCAGTGTAGCCATCCTTTAATAGCTTAATTTTTCCTATTTGCAAGATTATACTTGTTCTTAGTGATACAGCTTCCTGTTTTTTCCCATGTTACCCTCTTTTTCTAAAGTTCTAAATTAAGATTCCCAAAGGCTTCAGCATGCATAGCACTTCAGATGCCTATTATATTTTAGGCTTTTTTTTTTTTTTTCCTTTCTTTATGGTAGAAGCCAGTCAGATTAGGAAAGGGTATTAAGAATCTGTGGGAGAGTTACAGGAAGAACATAGACA
>WAAD01014745.1:333947-346142 GCA_013389945.1 Fregata magnificens
TGTAACTGTGTTGCAGTGGTAGTAATTCTAGAGTCCTGCTTACTCACTGAGATTGTGGAATGAAGCTAAGACTAGTGCAGGTTTCTGCTGCAGAAGTGCAAGTGTGCTTCCTATGAGAAGGTGTCCAGTCTGTAAAACACAAGCTTCAAAACAGTTAAACTGAGATAACCAACATATGTAACTAACACGCAACACATCTGAACAGAAGTTTGAAGCTCACAACTACAGCAATAATCTGCCTAAAGCTCAGTTATCAAACTGAAAAAATTAATTTACAGCAGCTTGAGTAAAAAAACCACACTGAAGATCTCACAAACAATGACTGTGTTACTGTGTAGAAGTAGGACCTACAAAGTGAGAGTGTTCAAACTCCATTATATATTCTTGTTTACTAAAGGTTACCTGTCCTTCTTCCCCGAGCCCTCACCCCCCCAAGTGAGGAGTTCTGCACTAATTTTGAGGCAGAACACTTCTCAGGACTTCATCTACAAGTTTTATCAACATGATTTTCAAGTTTAAAACCTTTAACAGTATACTTGTACAATACCAAATGGAATGCATATCACACTCTGACTCCCACTGAGCATAACAGATATTCTTAAGTGTTAACAACAGACTTCACTAGACAGGAGCCAGCCCTCTCCTTCAATAAACTGGCATTTACGTGATTAAGCGTGGAGTAATGTGACCACAAGCTTAATACAGTGGTACAACTTGATACTGGTAGAACAAGTAACTGCTTATTGAGCAGCAGCTATCAGATAGTGATTGTCTACATCAGTTATTTGGTACAACAGTCACAGCAACACAGCAAAACAATCCTGTAGCTGTCCCTTGCCCTGAAAATTAGTTTTTTCTAATGACCTTAGAAACAGCAATAAAAGTTAGCATCAGATTCACTAATCAAACAAGGTTTTTTGAAAGTTTCTGTATACAGACAATACTTGGTATTTGTCTGCCTAAAGCATCTACGTTTATTAGTGCTGTTTACCAGATCCACTGGCTTTCCTGTCGCCTGTCTTAATACACTTATTTTGGTAGAAGTATTAAATCAAATAGTACTATAAATGCAAAGGCACCTCCATCACACTTTTAAATTCTTTCCCCAACACCACCTCCCCATGACTTGGGCTTTTAAAGTAAGGGACAAGAGATTATTTGTAACCAAGATCAAGAAAGTGTTTGCTTTGACTCCCTGTATGCTAAGGTTCCCCCCTCCCACCCCCAGAACAAGTCAACTGAAGATTCCCAAAAAATTAGAAATATTCCCAAAAGGGGAATTGTTTAAAAGCTTGGGTAGCTATATCTAAAAGCCTCTTCAAATGTTATGGCTCCAACAATACACCCCACTGTGAGGTAGGTAGCCAAGATAAAAATATTGTAACAAATATTTTAACAGCTGGAAACTCCCTATAAAAACCTTGCATAAGTAGTCTGGTTCCTTGCACCAGTGTCCTGATATGCGTAACTTCTTTTGAAGATGCCTAGGGGAATCCAAATTCACCGAGCTCTTGCTGAGTAGCATCTCATATACTCTGTCATCCAAGGGTTATCTGGTGGGGAAGGCTTTATTCGCCAAGCTGTCTCTGCTTCTGCTGATCGGACTCGCCTCTGAGAAAGCTTCCTTTTCTCCACTTGTCTCCTGTTCTTTGCTCGTAGAGCAGATTCATGGATCTAAAAGACCAGAGTTAGTATTACAGCAGGAAAACAGCCTAGGAACCCCCCTAATAAATCTGAGGATCACTTTGTATTTGTCCTAATACCCATCCTGAAGAAACAGGGTTTGCTAGCAAGATTATATTTTCTTCTTTAATTTGTATTACCAACAGAAGAGAAGCACAGAAATTTGTTAAAAAAATGCCTCAAATTCTATCCTGCATTATCTTTCCCACTTCACACTATTAAAATATTCCCAAAATCTTGGGTCTTTCTCAATCTTACTCCGACATATTGCACAAACCTCAATTCTCCTATTTCTACCATCTTAAATTCTTAAACCTCCCTCAATATGACCCAGCATCCCTTAAAACCTAAGCCACAGTAGTAAGAGACTAGTAGAGACTCCTTACTGGAGACTGAAGAACTTAATTGAGAACGTGCTGCAGGCACACCTACATACATTTTTATATTAATAAATTATCATGTTTTCCCCAAATTTAAGATTAAGAGCTTGCTTCTATGTTTGTTTGCTTCTATCTTCAGATTTAAAACCCCGTCTCCTATTTCAGTTAGGGGAAAGTAACAGGCAGTAAGCAAACCCAATATACCACTTCAAGAAACATCCTTAGTAACAAACCACTACATAACTGGAAGTGTTTTAGAAGCATCATGCCCATTCACTCCAAACTCAAGACTTGAACTTAGGGGTTCTGTAAATGCTTTTAGCGTAAGAAATGTTAAAAGAAATGTTAAAAGTCTTAAAGTATAAATATCTCTGCTCAAGTCAGGCATCAACCTCTATTAGGCTTCAACATAAAGCACCAGTCAGCTCTTTCCACCACTGGCCAAAGCTTATCAATCCAGTAACAGTATCCATTATCAGGAAGGGCAGCTTCTTTGAAGAGCTGCAAGGCCCAGGTTCCTCATTTCCCTCAAAGGGTTGAGCTGTCCAGGAAGGACTATGCTTCAAACCCCTTCCAAAACAGCCCTTCAGACATCAACTATCTTATAGATCAAGAACAGCACCCACCTTAATCCTCAGATATCTTGGGTCATAGATTCAGACTCTACATTAGTAGTAAGATAAAGATAAGACACTGGCAGGGATACATTAATGATTATGTTTTACCAGCCTAGGAGAGTTATAGAAAAGAAATGGATCTGTTGTAACACTCCAACCTTAGTGTTTCTTGCTAAGCCAGGAAACAGACCCCACTACTGCAGAATTCTGGTGCTGTCCATGAATTTTATTTGTGCTATTTTGCTAATACACCAACCCTGCAATCCATCAGCCATCCAATAGACCATTCTGCTGCCAGCAAAAAGTTCCCTGCTGGCAACCCACTGAAACAAGCTGCTAGACAGACATTTTAGCAGCAAAGCATTCATACCTTCTCAGTGAGGCTCCTACTCCTAGGGAATGCCCCAGGAAAAGTGACTCTTTCACAGCACAAGCGCTACCCCAGTGTTTATATACCTGCCTGCTGTGGGATGCCTGGTGCTAACTGCCTGCTGCTTTTCTCTTGTTTTCATGAAGTTCAGAATGTAGAAATACATTTATAACAGCCAGTTTTGCTGGTAGCGCTGTAACAGCCAGAAACAAGACAGCCAAGTTTTAATCAGAACTCACAAGCATTAGTCAAACATGGGAAGTTTCAAAACTGATTAACAGTCAAGAGCTATTTCAACATGTCAAACTTCAGGTTTATTGCTAGAATTTTTTTTTTTTTAGAATTTATTGCTAGAATCTCTATGCACTCAAAAAAGGCATCCCTGATAATTTTTACCAAGATATTAGCCATATGTCTTATCCAGGCACTAAGTAGTCACTGCCCTTTAACGAAACAGCAGCTTTTACTTACTTCATTTGCTGAAGCAGAAGCACAGACATTGTGAGTTTTCTGGCTTCCAGTATCTGTCTGTCTTTCTCCCCACCCATACAGAGCAAATGGATGTTTATTCTCCTTTGGTGCATCTGTCTTTTGAGGACTTTTGGCTGATCTTCGATCATTACGACTGGACAAGGCACTTCGACTTGGACGTCGTCCTGTACGGCTGGTTTTGTCTGCTTCCTTTACAGAAGTGTGTTCTGCGTTTTTTTCTTGCTCTTCCCTCTGCTGCTTTTCTTGATCTTCTCTTTCTTTTTCTAAAGAAAAAAGTTATGCTTTAAGCTCCTAATGACAACATATTAATGTCTGATTTGTACAGCCTTTCTTAATACATCATTGAAGCTGTGCTTTTTTTAGAAATGGAAGTCATTACTTCCTTAGCAACAGATGTATACCTTGCTTAAATGCCTTCGTTCATTCTTTAGTGACTACAATATTTCCAAGCCCATCCCTCTGTACATCAGCTTTCACATAGTTAAACATGCCTTTCACTAGTGCGGCTACAGATCAACAATAGCTCCAGGCAGTATTTTAAAGACTGTTTCAGTGATCTTCTGTCTTCACTATTTCATCCTTCCATCTTTCAGACAGCAAACAGATGGACTGCTGAATGCCATGTAGATGCTGCCAGCCAGTCAGAAATGAAGTCTGATAAGAGTATGTGCAATATTAAATCCCTCATATTATAAGCTTCCACTGAAAGAAGAAAAGTGATTCATTTTCAAGCTCCCTGATTATACATCCATCTTGATTATCATTTTCTGTTTATGGAGGAGAGGGGAGTATGAAGCAAAGACAAAGCGATAGATATCACCCTTGCTATCTGTTCTGTGAAGTATGTTTTACATTTAATGTACCACACTACAGGCAATACTCTCCAAGGCTCATTTCCCCCACACATGCTTTTTAAACCTTCCATAAGGGTCAGTCCAGCATTTGTCCTCCAGGCATTGGTTATGTAGAGTAGGGTTTGTGAGGGAGAATGTAAAGTTGCTATCATTGTTAATTTGCAGATATAGACCAACACTGAAGGCTGAATCAGCATTATATAAGACATTAAAGAATAAAAACACAGGGAAACTATGGAGGAACTAGTTTTCCTTTGTGGTGCCTCACAGCTGGCAGTTCTTGATGTTTCCTGCATGCTATTTGTTATATACAAAAGTTTGGGTCTTAGGTTTCAGATAAAGGAAGCCAGTATCTGGCACAGCACTGCAATACTTCATAAATCTAAGAGAAAGGCTGGTAAGAAAGTAAGAAAGGCTTTAAGTAAGCCTTACAATAAGGTTACAAGTTGTTTTGAACAAGTCTGGTTTATAGCATCATTAAATATAGTCAAGTGAATGCCCATGGATAACAATTACTTACTGAAAAAGAAGGGCCAAAGATTTTTCCCACCTCTGAGATCTGTAAGGTGTTACAAACTGGTGACAAGAGGTCTTGAACTATTCTGTTAATACTAATCTAATCTCTTTATCAATGATCTGGACAAGGTGATCGAGTGCACCCCCAGTAAGCTTGCAGACAACACTAAGTTGGGTGGGAGCATTGATCTGCTTGAGGGAAGGAAGGCTCTACAGAGGGATCTGAACAGGCTGGATCAACAGGCCAAGGCCAATTGCGTGAGGTTCAACAAGGCCAAGTGCCACATCCTGCACTTGGGTCACAACCACCCCATGCAACAGTACAGGCTTGGGGAAGAGTGGCTGGAAGCTGGCCGGCAGAAAAGGACCTGGGGATGTTGGTTGACAGCCAGCTGAATATGAGCCAGTGGTGTGGCCAAGAAGGCCAATAGCATCCTGGCTTGTATCAGAAATAGCATGGCCAGCAGGGCTAGGGAAGACATTGTCCCCCTGTACTCAGCACTGGTGAGGCCGCACCTTGAATACTGTGTTCAGTTTTGGGCCCCTCACTACAAGAAGGACATTGATGTGCTGGAGCTTGTCCAAAGAAGGGCAATGAAGCTGGGGAAGGGTCTGGAGAACAAGTCCTGTGAGGAGCAGCTGAGGGAACTGGGGTTGTTTAGCCTGGAGAAAAGGAGGCTGAGGGGAGACCTTATCTCCCACTACAACTAACTGAAAGGAGGTTGTAGTGAGGTGGTTGTCAGTCTCTTTTCCCAAGTAACAAGCAACAGCACAAGAAGAAACAGCCTCAGCTTGCACCAGGGGAGGTTTAGATTGGATATTAGGAAAAAAAAAAGCTTCACCAACAGGGTTGTCAGGGATTGGAACAGGCTGCCCAGGGAAGTGGTTGAGTCACCATCCCTGGAGGTGTTTAAAAGATGTTTGGATGTGGTGCTTAGGGACGTGGTTTAGTGGCAGACTTGGCAATGCTAGGTTAACTGTTGGACTCGATCTTAAAGGTCTTTTCCAACCTAAATGAGTCTATGATTCTAACCAAATATACTGCTTACAGTACATTAGTGAAATATGACTTTGGAAAAAAGTAAATACACAGAAACCTGTTTTAGTTCTCCATCCTGCAGATCTTCAACAGTAGTGTGGACAAGTTGGAGGTGTATGCTAGACACTGAGCATGACCCCTAAGCATTGTGGGCATAAGCAGACATTGTGATCTGAAGTCTCTGTGACTTTTAGGCCAACCATGCCTTTTTTATATAAAAGGCAACTAAAGCCTTTTATTAACCTAACAGCACAGCAGTCCACTACTAAGTGATTCTCTTCAAGTGTCTACCTTTGAGCATTAGATGCTGCCTTCTGGTAGACATATATTCAAACTCTGCTGACATAAACATGCTGAACTTGCAAGCTTTCTTGCCACACCATCTATTTCTAGTTCTGGTAGGGACCAGCTGCTAACTACCTCTGTTGCAAGTCTCAGCACTTTCAGCCACCACCAGTATACACTGGTGTGTGCAGAGGGAATTCCTCCACTGGTGTAGGAGTTCATCTAGTTGAAGGCTTGCTTACAGATTGAGAGGTTGACCACAAACAACTAGAACAAATTTTACCCAAGTGTCTTCATTAAAAGCAGAAGGGCTTGCCAATCCTGTGACACAATAGCAATCATTCTTGCTAATTGCTATGATTTAGCTAGTCAAGCAAGTACATGCCTAACCTGACACTGCTTTAATTTAGTTTCTGCACCCATCCAGCTCTGATGAAATGGAAGTTACCTGCCTGGCACACTGGTTAAGCATCCAGTTAAACATCCATTTACTCTTGCACTCACTTTGCACTTGTAGGGTAAGGAAATGAAGACTTGCCACATGTCCCAGCATTCCCATAAGGCAAGCCTCACACTCTTGCTAGCTGTTAAGTCTTGCCAGCACATTTTCTACCTGCTGCCAACCAGCACAGAGGCCCTGGTGCTGGGCCCTGTTCAGGCTAGCCTATACACACATGCCTTCCAAGCTGTGCAGGTACAGCATTCAGCTGCAGATGCTACTGCAGTACAGCTGAGTATTTGGTTAAGAGCAGCCAGCAGTGTTACAGTATTTGGAGCTGTATTTGTTAAGAACTCAGTTGAATGTCCCCACAAAACAACAACGAAGAGTAGTCAAGGCCAAAGGAACAACAGAGTGAGAACAAAAAAAGGCCAGACAAATTTCACATATCTAAATATTGGGTGCACAACATTTCAGTCACTATAGCCAAGGCTGTAAAAAAAGCAAGCAGCAGTGACCTCAATGTGGTAAAAGACCTGCTTTGCATAGCATCCTGTACTCTGGGACACACAGCTTCACCTCTAACAAGGCAGCTCATTCACCACAGCTGCAACAGGCAGCACAGAGCTACCATCCTGCAAAATATTATCCATACATCTCTCTGCACAGCCCACTCCTAAGAAAGGACTGGCTAGGTCCCCCTTCTGTGTAAGGGAGGCCGTTATCAGAAGGAAGCACTGTTTTGAGAAACAAAAACACTGACAGGGGACATATTGCTGTCAATTCTGAAACAGTTCATGAGCAGCAGAGGTGGCATTTAGAGACTTAAAAATACAGGAAAGTGGGGACTCTGCAATTGCATGGATACTCTAGCTTTAAGATACTACTTCATGGCAACAGCCATGCCTGGGGATGCTGCTCACTAGGATATAGTTCCAGCTGGTGCAGAAATGATTGAGCCAGCTTGTCCCAAAATAGCAATAAAAGCATATGGCTAAATGGCACGCAGAGTCCTGCGCACAGTCTTACAGTAAATGCTGTATGCCAGAGCATACTATAGCACCTTATGAGCACCTGCTATTACAGCAGGTATTTCAATGAATTAACTCCTACAGTGCATTGATACAGAACTCAGTTGGTGACGGCAGAAGGCAGATATCTTTAACAGTTATTTAAGCCTTTTATTTAAAACTATAGTTTATATCCAAGCCATTTGGTTAGGCACCCTTTTTCACAGGGAGGTAGAAAAGCAGCAGTTTATAGCAGGGAAGGAGTTAGACCCAGCTGCTCAGGGAGCCCAACCACCAGGAACACCTACCCATCTCCTTCGCATGCAGTGTGCCAGCTCCAGCAGACACAGGAAACTGAACTGACTGGCTGCAGCATTACAGGGATTAAACAGGAGAGGGGAAAAAGCTAGGAACATTTAAAACTGCATTATGGATGCTAAGCAGAGCACACTGGACAGGAGGGGATTAAGTGCTTAGCAAACAGAACAAGCCCGCCAGGCCCACCCAATGTGGCTGTTGAAAGCTCCTGCCCAGAAGAGGTCACTTAACCCTGCTGCATTGCCCACCTTGCATAACAGCTCCACTCCAGTGCTCAAGCAGTAAAAGCTCAGGTAGAGCTTCTCTCCCCCACAGTACTGCATGCTCTACAGGGCAAACCAGAATCCCATTTCAAAGGCTCTGCTGACTTACTAGAAGTATCAACAACCTTATGATTAGATCCACAGGTCTTAAGGATAAACAGTACTTTCTCTATATAGAGACGTTTGCTCCTTACAGCACTACATCTGGTTCAGAAGCACTTTGTGCTTAAACTGCCATGGACAGAACTGAGAGTTTGCTGCTTTAGTACAAACACCTCTCCAAACAGGGCAGGTCTCCAAGACCTCTTGAAGAGGGCATATACTCCATTGTGGGTATGAACTGACTACAGCTGGGTTGGAAGTAGTTACTACAGCTGAAACATTGCAACATCATTGCTTCAAGACAGATCTTGTATGAGGCAGTATTGGAGCTACCAGCAACACAGCAGTTCAGAGTTGATTAGATTCACACAAGCTTCATCTACAGCAGAGTTCAGAAAGCAATGACTGGCTTGGCTTGATAGCAACCAAAAAATTGGAGCAACTTTGAATTGCTACTATAAATCCCCAAAACTGACACTGTTGCCTTCTTCCCCCACCACAAGCTTCTCCTTCCCATGTTCTTGGGCCAAATACACCTGCAACATCATGGCAGACAAGAACAGGGAACAAGTTTGAAATTGGATCTTCTACCGAGTTGCACTAATCCAGATCAGTCACTTTCCAACTACTGTGCGGCAACTGCTTTGACACCAGCTTGTCACTGCTGTCACTTAAGACCTCTGCACAACAATGCTGAAGGCAAAATGGCAATAAGGATTGAAAGATGCCTTCATCCTGCATGTGTGTGTGCAGCAGTATCATTTCACAAGCAACAGGTCTGACAGCAGTGCTGCTGCCAAGAGCTCCTGTCTTTCAGTTACCAGCCCACTGGGTTCTGTTGACAGTTTTGAGGATGTGTCAACTAGACCAGTTGATTTAGGTCAAGATTTTGTTGGATTATGTTTAAAGCACATGTGTGCCTGGGCACGTTCTACAGAACAGTCCCACGAACAGTTGCTGCAAGTGAAGGACCAGAAGGCATTAACCCAACATTGCCACCAAGCACACCTTAGTATCACTCAGCTATAGCTTAAGCACGAGATACAGTGACAAAACATTTGTCTGACATGCTATCTCAGGTGTTCACGTTGGTAGTACTTTAGACCAACACCAGTAAACCTTAAAGTCAAACTGCATACATCAGCATTCTCTACACACACCAGAAGCATTTACAGACCGCTTTACAAATGCACACAGGCTCATATTAATGAGGGAAAGAAGCAACAGTGGCCACAAACACCATTATGAATTGGCTTTACCTCATATACTAGGCAATATTAGTGCTGGCCAAACATACTTGGCCACAAGCACTGTCGATACTACTCAACCAGAAATCAGGTTCCCACAGAACAGAGGGAAGCAGCAGTAGCCAGGTAACAGGGATGCTGCAGTGTGTGGGTGGACATCAAATTCAGAAGACAAAAGATGTCATCAACATGAGCATACTCAGCTACCCCCACAGCACTTCAGCGTAATTAAGTTCTTCCAGAAGAAAAGCAGTTGAATAATGGAAGATTCACAGAGTGGTAGTTTCTATGTTATCTCCTCTGCATGTTTTAATTAGCCAGATGCTAAGCAAAAGAAAAATACATCCTTATAATTGTCCAATACTGAATGAGTTGCTTGCTTGCATATTACTGTACACACTAACATACAATAAATTTCCACTTAATCCAGCTGCCTAAGCGGAGTTGTTTTCAGCCCTTTTGCTAAGGACTTTCAAAGCTCTTAAATATTGGCAGAACTTAGAAAAACATTTATCCTAAGCCACTTGACAAAGAAGTGCACATTAGGCAGAGATTTTTCTCCCATTATAAGCGTAAAATAGCAAGAACCTAATAGAACATTAGGTATTCCCTTACAGCAGCCATGGCAAAGTTGCATCAGCTATAGAGGCACAATTGCCCAAAACCCCATAGATTGACAGGCCACTGTTGCTCTCCACAGTCCCTTTGCCACTGGGATACAGTAACACGACTATGCATGCACTGGATAGTCATGCATACCATCACTGACCAGAGAAAGTGCCTTGCATGAGCAGCACATCCACAGCTATCAAGCTTTTATCCACTGCCAAAACTGGCCTTGCCAGAATCAGGCTACCAAGTAACTCCAGTCAGATCTCTTCCCAGAGAGGAGTCAGGGACTGAGCAGCAAGGGAGCAGGCCAGGGATTGAGCAGCAAGGGAGCAGGCCAGGGGCCTCTAGCCTTGGCAACAGCCAGTCCCATCTAGAATGTAGCAGGCTACTTGGCTCTGCCACACTGGCTCAATGAGCAGAAGAATGAAATTCTGGTCCCTACCACAACTGCCCAAGATTGGCACATGTCCAGACTGCATCAGAAAGGGTGGAAGTGCCAAGTTCCAAGTGCAGCTTCAGCAGCTTCCACCTTCCTCTCACTAGAAGCCAAGACTGCCCATCAGAACACAACGCCTTTCCCCATGCAACCATTCCCTCTTTTGCAATTCCTTAGTGCTTCTTCTCAGTGAGATGCTACGTACTTACTTCTTGGACACATACTCCCCAGTCTAGCTTCCTCAAGGCCTGCTTGAGAAAAGCAGAATCAGACCCATTAATACTTTGTTACATACTGGTTAACTGGGCTGCTTCCATCGCTGCACAGCTTTGGAGAGGTGGAGTGCATTACCCTGGCAGTCAGCAGCTGTGTGCACCCTCATATGGGGGCTGGGTACCACAGGCCCACCCAGCCATCAGGATTACAGCTCACTGCAAAACCCTACATAACTACCATGCTCTGAAACACCAGGCCTCTTCAGCAGATGACAGCATAGCTAAAGCTTTTGTATAACATGGTAGTCTTAATGACAATGAATGCAGTTCAGCCTTGAATATGAGAATACAGATCATTCTGGTAAGCTCAGGCCCCAAAGGACATTGAAGCAGATTAGTCTCCCCACTCCAAACAAGCACATCTAACCCCAGAACAATCCCCAGGCAGCATGAGGCTTAACTGAACAATTCTCAAGGATTTTCCCTGCTACTGTGCACCAGATATACAGCCGATTCAAAATACATTGCAAAACACCAATCAATGACTGCCAGATAAAGTTTTCTTTCATTATAGGTGAGAGACAATATCCTATGGGATAAAAAAGTACCAACTTTGGAAGCTTGGCAGCGTTGTTGCCTGTCTACCCACTCTGCATAGTTAATTCTTGAGACAGCAAAAGGCAAGATACGCTAGAAGAGAGCAAAATACTATTAGCTCTGCACCTGCTCAAGCCTGTGGAGTTGTACGCGCTCAGCTACAAACCCAAGACCAAACCTCAGGGAGCGTTAAAAACCAAGTGTTCTGCCGAGACAGATTACACACGCAGATCCAGGAAAGCAATCGCCTTAAGTGCCAGTCACCGGCACAGAGACCAACTTGCCGCTGCCACTGCTTTTGCCAGAGAACCTGTTTATATAACGGCAGAGATGCTCCGCTCCTATGGCAACAGTTTACATAAGGGGCTGTGACTCAGGATGACGGTTAGCGCCACTCGGCTCTTTAAAGAGACGCCTCCGATGCCGCAGCTACGGCTTCTCTGCAGGCCTAGCGGGGAGCTAATTAGCGGCACCTCACGGCCTTCGGTCAGGAAGGGCGAGCGCTTGGGGCAGGCACCGGGGCCCCAGCCGAAGAGAGGTTTCACCCCGAGCCCCCGCGGGTCTGGTTTTCCTCACACCTCGTTCGGAGGGCACCCGGCGGGAAGCCTCCCACACCTCCCCCCCGTCTGACACGAACCCCGACGCCCGGTTTCCTCAGCACTGGCCCTGCAACACCCTCGTCCTCCCTCAGGCACCCCAGGGCGGGTAAGACGACCAAGG
>WAAD01014745.1:347047-370265 GCA_013389945.1 Fregata magnificens
AGAGGGCGACCACCAAACCGGGCGGCTTCCCGCAGCCGCCTGCTCCAGCGGCCCTGGGCCTCGCAAGTCGGGGTGCTGCGGCCCGGGTGCTGCCCCGGCACCGGCGGAGGCGGGGAACCAGCCCTGCCTCCCTGCTGAGGGGATATTTAAACCCACAGCGTACGTGCAGTGCGTCAGAATTAATGCATTTGCAACAACAATTCCTTTTTTTGTGCAACACCACGGCAGGGGTAATTGCTGATTTACGCTCTGTTTCTGCAAGATGCAAAAGGTGGGTAGCGGTAGGGGGCCTGCCCAGGGCAGGCAAAGGCATCTGCGACGACAGGGACCTCTCTCCATTTTGCATTAATCTGCTTTAAAAATCCATCTCCGGTGAACGTCAGAATGGGATTCGCCTAATCCAGCCCTGCTTTAGGCGGCCGTGGTCGTTTGGGAAATGAAGCGCTTCGGAGGTAAATGCAGAAAGCAGGCCGGCCTCTGCAGCCGGCGTTTGCCCTCCTGTGCGCCATGCACACCGCTTCTCCACCTGCTGCGCCCCTCGGCCCGTGAGCGATTTCTGGATATTTCCTTCTCTCCCTCACACTCCACGGTTAAGGCACGGCACCCAAATCCTGCCCCTGTGGGCCACGATTGCCCTGGGGAGGGTTGCTGCGGTGCCATCACCACCGCATCGCACACACCTCGTAACACCCCTCCGAGAGGAGACAGCGTGAGCCCCCTCGTCCAGCCCCAACCCTCTGGCCGACAGGTTGCAAACACCCCGTTTTGGGTAGCTGCAAGCCTGCTTTCCCCCCGCAGCACGCAGCAGGGCTCTGCACAGCAGCTCTCCAGCCGCCTCTCCAGCCGCCGCTCCAACACACGGGGGCACTGATGGATTTTCAGAAACAGTTGTATGAAACTACTGGTTTGGTTTTTTTTTTTTAATGTGGCAAACAGTATTTTTGACTTGCTTTGCCTTGTGCCTCCCCTAACTGGCACAAATGAAAAAATGCAAGCTGACATGGATACCCAGGATGGAAAACGCTGGCCCAGGCTGCTCAGTGTAACAAAAGTGCTGCTGGCTTTAATGTGAGGGGACGGTGGTTATCGCAGCACCTCTGCCTGCGCAGCGGATCGAGGCAATCCCTGACACAGCTAATATAACCAAACTGGTTTAATTTAATCAATGCTTAGACCGAGTAGTATATAGCTCGTGGTTTTTACATGGACCGGTTGAGGCTTTGCAAGCTGGTGGTGCCCTGGGGTGAGGGAGGGGAGCACAGATGTTGCCTGACCTTTGCAGAAGCACTGGGATATTTCCCTCCAGCCCTCACAGCCCCCCCAGCCCTTGCAGTTATGACAACAGCCCCCTGACAGCAGGATATTGGGGAAATCCAGGGTCCCCCCCCGCCGCAATTCAGGAAAATGCAATCAGGAGAAGCCAATCGCACTGGCGTCCAGGGCCTGGTGCTGCAGACAGGCACGTTGTACAGCTGCGTTCATAAACCTATTAAGCTCCATTTTAAAACCAGTTAGAGCTTCTCCAGCTCCCTTCAGCTCTGCCGGCTGCTCTCGGGGGTAGGCAGCAATGGAGCTACAAGGGAGCGGAGCCTGCAGCGTACCTACCAGGAAGACAGGCACAGAAATAGCACCCCCGACATGCCAACCGTCACACAACAGCTTCAAAAATGAGTGAGGAACTCCTTCCGAGAGCACCTTCTTGCCGTGCTGTGCCGTGCATGGTGCCCTATCCCAGGCAGACATACAGGAGCCTTGCCTACGTGCTTCACTGGAAGAAAACCAGGGGGATGCAGCAGTTTTCCCCCTCTCAGCGCTGTTTTGGGGATTACATTTGGGAGCTGCCTCGCTCATTCATTATCCCCACTGAGGGCTCCGGTGGCAGCTGGGCTGTGCCCGGTGCCTTCTCCCGTTGCCCTTAGTGGCACCTCTGTGGTCCCACTACACTCCAGCCGTGCCCTCGGCACCACCTGCTGTAACGGAGGGCGTTTCTTGGAAAATAATAGGGGACAATTGGTATGAAAATACCTGTAACTGAAGACGGCACTAGAGAATGCTGCCGTAGCAGCGCTGGCTAGAGAGGAGAGCAGATTACTCCCCAATTAATTGGGACTCTGGTTTCTTACCCTGATATTCTGCTCCGTCTATACGAGCAGATGACTTTAGTGGATTTCATATCAATGGGCAAGGTCCGGGCTTTGCAGCATTTGCTTTCCATCTAGAAAAGGTTATTTTGTACAAAATGTCATTTTGAGCCAACCTGCAAAGTATTAGCTTGGCAGCTGTGGTTATGAAAAGGCTGCTGTTGTTCCAGGTATCATTTCAGAGCAACAATTGTTTACGGCTTTTCCTTCCCAAGGAACTTCTGTCCCCAGTTTAGGAAGACACAGCTATATCAGAGCTACATGGATACTCTCTGATGGCTTCCCTTCCTGAGGGGAAGAGTTTTCCATTCTCTGCATTTTTTCCCTGAACTCTGCACTTTTCAGAGCAGGCATCTACCCTTCATATCAGCCTGCAAGATGTCAGCACTTCGTGAATAACACAGTATTGTTAGTAGCTGCCTCCACCCATCCTCTCCATTGTACCGTACTGGGTTTAGGGCCTCTATCCCCTGCTGGCATGAAAACGAGTGCCCGGCTGCCTGTGTGCTACAAGGTAAGCTGCACCTTCACACTCCCACTCCAGTTTCTCCTTCTCAGTGCATCCCTCCCACCTGACGGTTTGCACACACATCCCGCAGTGCCGGGTGGATTGGCAGCAGCTAGGCTTAGAACATAACTGGGACCATTTGTATAAAAAGACCTGTAAGAGAAGCATGCAGAGACAGCCAGCAACGCTGATGTTGAAAATCACATATTACCTAAGGCTGCTGCAAGCAGCAGCGGTGGCTGTCGGGCATATTCCCCGTGGCCTGCCACAATCAATCTCCAGGCTTACAGTGCAGGAACCGCCAGGCAAGAGGGCCGAATGTCCCTCCAGGCCAGCCACAATCCCAAACCGGCTCCAGAGCACATTTGGCAGCTCTGGGGGAGGATGCCGAGACTGTCCTGGGTGAAGGACAACTCCTCCCTCACCCCTCCAGCTAGAGCCAAGCAGCTCCATACATGCCAGACGAGAATCATTCCCCATCCTCAACGCAGCAGCTCTGGATGTTCTCAGCATAGCGGTATAAACACTATTATTTTTCTAGTCCTAATGGGTTTTGGCTTCAATACCTCGTGGCAGAGACTTCCATGGGTTGAGAGTAGCCAGTTATTAAATGATTCCTGCATGAGGAACTACAGTATTTATGATGCCAGTACTAACACTAGAATTTCCTCCCTTGCATATTTTCCTTCATTAAAAAAATGAAATAAAGACACCACTTGAAATTCTAAACATGCTTTTTCCTTTTAAAGCACTTTTCCCCTGAGGATCTTAGTTATGCCTCTTAATCCTTATTATTGCTCTCCTACAGGTAGCAAACCAGGTGGCCAGGGAAGTCGAGAGTTTCAAACCAGATCAATGGCAGATGACTGACCAATGCCAAACCCCAGAAGTCCCGATTTTCTCTACTACCTCCGTTCGAGTGGGAGTACCAGAGCTGCTCTCTAGGGAGGAGAGCAGCCTGGCCGGGGAAACAGTCTTATTTCTGTCTGAAATAACCACAGCAAAGCCAACAGCAGAGAGATAACTTGATTTTTGTGCAAACAGTAGCAGGAAATGAAAAATGAGCATGTATGTTATTTTGCAGAGTGCGGTCACAGAAAGACACAGGGTAATCGCATGGGGTAGTTTACACATGGTTTTGACTTGCAGTCTTTTGCCATTGCAGCTCTCTGTGGCTCCGGGCAATAAGGGGGGGACAGCGGACAGTTTGTATGTAGTAGGAGTGGAAAATCACATGTCAACACAGCTTTCAGATCGGCAGACTGGCTTCCAGCCAAAACAGGAGCTGTCATGATCTGAAATTGGGCTGCTGAGCTATCATTTGGGTAAAGTCTTGGGGAGAGAGGAAACAGGGAAAAGAAAGAAGTTGTTTCTCATAGAGAACTGTATTTTTAAAGTATTTAACAGCTTTAAATCCAAACCAGCAAGAATATTTTGCCAGGCAGGGAAAAAACACAGGCTTCCTAGACCTGTGAAACTCTGCCTTCACCTAGATCAGTGAAGCTCTGCCAAATACTAGGGGTAGCTGTCCCAGTCACCTCACAAAACAAGCCATCGCGCTGTTAATAGAAGCCTGGTTAATCCCGCAGATGCGGGGTCTTTGGTTTCATGGGCTATTATCCCTTTTAGGTCTGCACCAGCTGCCCACAGGGTAACAGTGTCATGAGAGAAGGATCAGAAGAGCCGGTTCAAATGCTCTGCGGGGCAGGTTAGCCAGCGGTAGTGCACTTGGCTGCAAAAGTCCCCCAGAACTCCCTGATGTTGTTATCCAGAGCTCTGGGAAATTTGGTCATGGCCAGGGTGGGCTGCAACCCGCCGGCGAAGCCCTGCAACCCCCGCTTCCAGCAGCTCGGAGCACAAATCCTGTTACTTGTGCAAATCTCACATTTTTCTTGGAGCAACTTGGAGCTTTTTACTGTTACAGCTGTGAGTGGCTGTGCCTCCAAGCACCCATGGCAGCACAGTTTACAGCAACCTCAGCAGCTCCTCCAAGCCTTGTCAATGGTCCATGCTTTGCATCCACCTTTCTAAGAGCTGTAGCTCCTCGGGCTGTGTGCTAGCGATGTGTGCCCAGGAGCAGGGAGAGATGCCTCCCACTGCCCAGTGTCCTCTGGCTGCTGCAGCAGCAAGCCCTGGACTGGGCACCCAGCAAGGCTGGCTCTTTACCACATGATGTGAACGCAGCTCAGCTCTCAGCTTAAAAACTGTTACCATGGGCAAAGAACAAGACCCCTACTGGTATCAGTCTTTTCTTCCCCCTTTCTTTTCTTCCTGGCTCCTTAAGGTTGCAAGGTTCCACACTATCGCTGACAGGTCAAGGGGATCCCAGCAAGGGAACAGATCTTAGGGCCAGCAGTAACAGGGCACTTGTCAAGGTACTGCCCCCGGCAACATATTTGCAGGCTGCCTACTCAGTCTGAGAAAAATTCAAGTTTACTTGCCAGCCAAGGGAGAGGCGGGAGAATCGGGAGAGATTCCTTGCCTGCTCTCTTTTTATCTCCTGCTTGAGCAGCCCCAGTGACCAGCAGGCTGGCCAGCGAGCCTGGGTCACTGCCTGGCTGCTGCCCCTCCCGTGGCCGAGGAGAGGAACCGACTTCCAGCTGTGCAGCTCCCCATGGGCAGCGCAGGGGACCCCGCTCTCAGCTACACACCTGCGTGTTTTCCGTGATGGATGTGGGTTTCCCCGGAGGTGGGCATGGCTCGATAGGAGCAGCGGGGAGTGGGCGCGGGTGGAGGTGGCTGCGTGCTCACCCCGCGCTGCCCCACCACATCCCTTCTTCCCAGGTGGCCAGTAAATGGGGTGTAACTCCAGATTCAGCTACTCCCTGAAAGTCCACATGTACTCGCTTGCCATCTCCAACCTAGGGCTCTTCTAAAGGCTTGGGGCCACTTTTCCCAGCATAGCTGGGTGGCTTTGTGAATGCACCCCCCTCACAAACTGCCTCTCCCCCTCCAGCAAATTAACCCTTGTTCCCCCATGTGGTCCATCAGATTTGCTTGTGTCCCCCTGGTCTGTGCAGGCTGCCCACTTGCCTTTCTTTCTGACAGAGCAAAATTTGTTTTTTCACAGCTGGACTATCGCAGGCGAACCCAGGAGCTATCACCTCTCATGGATTTCCTGGGTCTAATTCTGCTCCAGAGAACCATCTCTGGGCTTTCTCATGCCTCTGGGCCCTTCTAGCTTGTTCCTGCATCTTTTTCCCTCCAAGGTGCAGTGTGGGGTCAAGCAGGAGGAGCTGGCCCAGCGTTGGTGGGGATGTGCTGATTTACTCCTGCAGGGAAGAGACTGGCCCCACCCCTGTGCCCAGCTCCCAGGCTTCCCTCAGGAGAAAGGGCAGATTTGGTTCAACGTTTTGGATGGTGCTGTAGGGACAGGCGCTCTAGCCATGGTGAGGAGGCAGGAGAAGTGCTGGAAGGCAATTTCCACATAGGTGTCCCCTGCCCTTGTCCCCTCTGCCTTCCCTCAGCCCCTGTTCTGCTTTCTTCCTCTCCCCCTCACCAGCTCTGCTCCACACTGTCAGCCTGGCCACATCTCCACCAGGAACTGGGAGAGAAGCTGGAGAGGGGATGGGAGGTGAAACGCTGTGGGAACCTACAGCCATGCTGCATCCCCTTCTCCGTGCTTAAAGGGGATAGTTCAAAACAAAGAAACCCAGTCTGGGAATGTCTGGGTTCTGAATGTCTGTCAGAAATAACTTGCATTGTTTCTGAAGTTCCCCTGAAAGAAAGGATAAGCAGGCATCGAGGCAGTTCTCCATGTGGAGGCATCTCACTTCCATATAAAATCATCAAGGCAGAACTGGATCATGCTCCAAGTGGCAGAGCCCAACACATTCACTTGCAACGTGCAAGACATTATCAAGTTCATGGTCTCAGTAACACCTACAGGATGCCACCTCCATGAGCCAAGGCAGGAGGCAGCCTGTGTGCACCCATTCAGGGAGAGGCAGGCAGTGGAGAAGTATCTGAGCCCACACACTTTCCTCCAACCCTATCTCAAGCTCATAATGCTGCACGAAACTGTTCCCTGCTCGTACCCCCATCCCTCTGGAGCTCTGGGACAGCAATCCGGCCACTGGTTGGGATTACTTGTACTGTCATTCCTGTCTGTGTTCCTTTTTCAGTCCCAGGCACATCTTCTCACGCCTGGGCCACAACACAGCACCCGAGAGGCTGCTACAGCATTTCACAAAAGCAAGGGATTACAAATCTCTGGCATGGGCTGGCCTCCTCTGAGAGCCAATCTGTCACTGGGAGAACACAAATTAATGGGGAGAAATGGAGGCACCTGTGCTATAGCCTGCTCCCCCTCTCACAGCAGTAAGGGAGTGCTGCTGAAATGATCAGTTCTGAAAGATCAGTGCTTCAGACTGTCACCGCTGGGCTAGCGTCACCTCTAGGTGATGGTGGCAGAAGCCGTTCCTATAGCTTCAGGCTGCTTTCTTCAGCATAGGAACCCACGTGGCTCACCATTCCCCACGTGCAAACCTGGCACCTGCTCGTCATGGGGCCCAGTGCCGGTCCTGAATCTTAACACCGGCCTGCTCAGTGATGGGACTCAGTTTCCCAAGCAATAAACTGACGGGTAATAAAAAATGCATTGTGGAAAATAACCTAATGCTTGAAAAAACTTCACAGAATTTGCAATGAGAGGGCTAAGGAACAAGCCCAGCTCAAGTGCATATTCCTGGATCTGATTTTAAGCACTAGATATCAGTGGCAGCTCAGTGTTGACTCTTGGCTGATTTCACTGTCAGTTTGTGAAATCTGTGTAACCTAATCTCATTGTTCCTCCCCCTGGAAATGGTGGGTCTTCAGCACAGAATAAACCTTATCCCAACGTTAACTCCATTTATAGAGCTCAGTGGCACGACTGTGTGCTTTGAGATCATCCACTGAGGATTGCCACAGCTGTGGCACCTTTCTTCCGAAGCCCCTCCAGCACCAGTTCAGAAAAGCCTGTGTATTAAAAGCTCTTCCCCATCCCACCTAGAGAAGCAGCCCCGAAAGCCCTGCCGCCTCCAGCTGAGGATGAGGGTTGGAGGAGGATGCTGCGATGGGGCAGGGGGCAGGAGGAAGGTTATGTGGGGACCCCCCCCAAGAGGGGGTTTCCCTGCCCTCAGCACACAGGAGTCCCAGCCTCTTGATGCGGCACTGCTGTGCCCTGCCAAGGTTCAGTCCCAAATAAAGCCACTCACATCGAGGGCTCAGCTCCCTTCACACCGAACAGGAGTAGGGCTCAGCTGCTGAGCTGGGCTTCTAAATTGCTTCCAAAATTGCACAGAGGCAGCAGAAAGAAACCGGGAAATAACGGCTGGGAAGGCAAAGTCAGGCTTGGGAACCACGAGCAGTAGGCTGGGGGCAGGCTGACGGCTCCCCCTTCCCTCCCTGCTGGCACCTTGGCTTGTCCTCACCTCTACCCATTTGGGAAGAGCGCTGGCGTGGAGGATGAGCAGTTGGGCCCCATCCTCCCCGACTCTCACCTTGGAGCTGTCGCCTTCGCTGCCTCTTTAAGTCAGGATAGGGGGGACCTTGCGGGGAGCCTTCCTATGGGGAATGTGATGGGGGTGTGCAGTCCGGACTCGGGGAATGGCATCCCTAATATGGTCTCAGACGCGCTGACTGGCTGGGGGCTCCCGGGGGAGGAATGGAGCCCCTTATAAAAGCACCCAGGTCCTCCCACGAAGGCAAACCTCCCTGGGCTTTAGTAGAGCTAGAGCGAGGCTTGCTTGATATGGGAATTTCGTCTGCCCTTTGGAGATTATCCAGGCTTTCTTGGGTTTCACACGGCGTGAGGTGGTGGCCTGGGCTGTGCATGACCTGGTGGATGCCAGCTGAGAAAGCCCCTTTTCAAGCATGCGGCTCCTGCCAGCATCACTCTGCGGAGGAAACCTGCTGGCACTACCCTGCCGTGCATGCCCTGCCTTGCTCCCCGCTCCCTGCTCCTGGCCACCGCAGCAGCACATACCTCAAAGGGTGCAGACCGGTGCCACCATGCCAGCCCCCACTTCATTGCTTCCATCCATGGCAGGACCCACAGCAGCTCTGCTTTGCTTTTGCTTCTTCTAAATTTGCCCAAGTTGGTGTGCTACACCGATCACCTCATCCTACCCATATCCTAAGCAGCGTCCTTGGCCCTGGGAGCTGTGCACGGGAAGCCGCCTGCCCACGGCACTGACTGGGGCTGGACCCTGCCCACACCGGGGCCGCTGTGTGCACTGTTTCTCCCCTGCCTTACCGGCGGTGGGGATGCGGCAGCACCCGGGGACCTGACCCCGGCAGCCCCGATGGGGCTGGGGAGGGTGCTGGGCCAGGTGTGGGTCATGCGTGAGCTGGGGTGACTGCTGCACCCGGGTCCAGCCCCAGCTGTTTCCTAGGGTGCGCACATGCCAGACACTTGGAGGAATGCATGTGCCAGGTACCTGCAGGGATGTCTACCCCAAAAGTAGCACCACGACCCCACATGGCCAACACGAACAAGTGGCAGAAAGGACGGCGCTCTTCTGACAAGTCTTCCCTGCGCCAGGGCATCAAAATAAAAAAAGAAAGAAAGAAAAATGAAGGGAGACATTTTATGCATTCTAGAGAGTGAGTCCCTGCCTTGCTCAGAAATATGAACTGGTTAGCTGCTGACTACGTGTCGGGGCAGCCAGCACCGCGGCAGCAGTGGAGAGCACCACAAACGTGCCAGAAAACATGCTGCAGTTCCCCATTTAGAACAAGGCAGTTGGGGCGAATGCAGCCCTGCTGAAATAGCGCTTCAAAGGGGATCTGGCCCAGGCAGCCACAGTTTAAAAAAAAAAAAGGGGCCTTGAACAAAATGTCACCACCGTGAAGGTATTTTCTCCAGTCTCACATGAAAAGCATGGCACACCTTTAAATGGACATAAAATGTGCCATCAGCGGGGTGAGATCTATTTTTAACTCTTTGGAGTCCGCAGATGTGCAAACCTTGTGTGTGCAGGTCTCCGCAGCTAGCAAGAGGCATGCAATCAGCCATTTGGCTAGCAGACTGGGAAACGTTCGTGTAGTCTGAGGTGCCCCGGGGAGGGTGAGACGCACGCTGGCAACCCGCCGGTAGCTGCCGCCAGCAGGACAGTGCTGCCGTGGAGGCTCAGCCCATCTGTTAGCACCACCACGAAGCCGGCGGGGCTGGACGCCAGCCATCCTGGCCTGTGGTCTGGCATTGTCCTGCACCCCACTGCCCCTTGTGCACAGGCAGCAAGTGGCATGCACCTGCCAACCCAGGCCTCATCCATTTCTATAATTAAACCACCAGCCTACCTGGGGCAGGGGGGTTGTCTGCAGCCCTTCACGCCATCCAGCATTTTGTGGAAGATTTCCCATCCTGTCTTAAGGGCTTCCTCATCGCTTCCTCCCAGAAAGCCTAGCTGTTCAGCAAAACACAGTACCAATTTAAAATACAGAAAAACAAACACTGCAGCCATTTCCCCAGGTCTCTCCAGATTAAAATTTTAATACATTTGTCTCCAGACACCTGTTTGTCCCCTCTGGTGCTCTCCATCCTAAAACACTCCAGCAAAGCAGCCTCCCCACAAGGACAGTCACCAAAAAGGCCAGCCGCTCTCCAACGGCAGCTACGGACCCCGCGGTGTCCTTATGAAAAAGATACCTCAAATCTGCCATCACGCGGCTTGGCGCCTGGATTTTGGTTCTTGGGGGAAGGGGAGCAAGTGCAACCCATGCCCGGTGGGAAGAGCCCCAGCTTGAAACATCGCATTTCCCCCGGGCACCAGAAATTATCTCCAGAATGGTTTTGACAAATGGATGCCCTTGAAAAAAACCTGTGCGCCACTTGTGAGTGGCTCCCCTAGAGAGTGCTGACATCTGTGTATATTGTTTATAATGAATTATCTACTCGGCACAGGGAACCTGTTGGCTCTGGAGAGTGGTGTTAGGCTGACTTTCATCTCCCCAGCTTGCTGGTGTGAATCCAGCCTGAGCTGCCCGTGAACCAGACCTCTCCCTGCACGACACACCATGGTGCCCTGAGCCCACGGCGGCACTGGGAGGGGGGGGAAGGCAGCTGGACCCCCGTTGTCCCTGCCGCCCTGTGCAAAACAAACCATCGGTGTCCAGAAACACCACAGTAAGTGTCAGCTGGGCTGCACGTGGAGAATTACATGCTTGTTTCCCCTCCAAGGGGGACAAGGGCACCGTGGGGGTCCGGTTTTGGAGCAGCAGAGGAGCTGGCTCTGCAGCTTGCCAGCTCCTGCCCCAGCACCAGCACTCGCCTGCCACCCTGTCGAGAAAGAAGTGACTCCCACTGCACCCACCGCTCACCCTGGATCAGCGGTGACGGACAACACAAGGAAATTCAGGGGATACAGAACTAAAAAAGCTGTGCTGAGCTGAGCTCACCGGAGAGGCTCGGTACCAGCTACGTGCTTGCTGAGAGGAAACATGAGCGTTATCCACGAGCAAACTTAAGCTGTGCATTTTGCTAGCAGCGGCTGAGGAGGAGGGTGGCTTTACTCCTGAGAGAGGAGACCAGGAGTTTGGGACTCTGGGTTGCACTCCTGGCACTCCCACAGCCGAGCGGGCATCCCTGCCCTCCCCACGCTCCAGCTCCCCTACCTGCGCAAGGGCAGAGAAGCATCTTCCTCTGGCTGTGAAATACTAATTCACTTGTAGTTGTACTGTTGTCTGCGGTACAGCAGCGTGTAATTGCTTTCTTACGCTGTCCCGGTGGTGCTCAGACCGACTGCCTGCCCCAAGACCTCTGCAGAGGAAGGTGCTCAGCAAAGCTGAATGAATGCTATGGCAGCCCAGCCCTGCTAAGCTGAGCAGGAAAGAAATTGCCTTCCTGTGAAGTCCTTCAAGAGTCAAACAATGTCCACCAGAAAGCGCTTAGCTCCAGGAGGCACACAGAAAGAGGCAAGCAGGAATAAACCCAGTACCTTCAAGTCGCTGAAGTCTCAGGAACAACAACTCTGCAAGCCCACTGATCTGCCTTCCAAGGAAGATTACGGACATGCTGGACTTGCCTGCGTTGATATTCTTAATCTTACAACTACTTCCTAAGGCTCCAAGGAAGACAGAGAAGTAGATCTCCTGCAGAAATCACCCTCCATCCCTCCTCTGCCAAACATCTCCATGGAGAGGAGCAAGGCCACACAAACCTGAGATTCTCCCTGGACATTGCTTGGGGGACCAGTTTGGCCAAGGATACAAGTAGAAAGAGCCTTCATTAAATATAGTAAACAATGAGCAATTTCGTTTCCCAGGATATGGCAGCTGTGTCATCACAGGGCTCAATGGGCAGCTGCGGCAGAGGGGCACCATGCCTGGCTACTTCAATGTCACCAGAGAATGAAATAGAAAGACCTCACCTGAACCGGTTTCCTGAAGAGGGCTTTTGATTACCTGGTTTTTTGTACAGTCATTCCAGAGGCTTTGCCTGTCCCACGGAGTCTAAATACTGATTTATGTGTAGGGAACTTTGTGTATGTCTGTGTATGTTACCAAGCACACTGACTGCATCATCCTTCCTTCTGCAAAGGCAGACATGACCCTCAGGCCCCAAGGTGGCCCCAAAGATGAGGACTCGTGAGTGTCCCACATTCAGCCCTGGTCTCTCATTTGCCCAGTGCATTCGCAGATGACCACCATGGAAAAATGACTGACAGGGAAAAAGATGATCATGCATTCATCCAAACCACCCTTTAAAAACTCTTTGCATGTCTTTGTCCCTCTTTGCCCTTTGCCTGTGGAGAGGAGATGGGCAGAACGGGTCAGGACTTTTCCTTCTGCATTTAGTGGCACCACCGCTGTGCTCCCCAGTATAATTTCCGCTGCGTCCCTCATGCACCCTTGCCTCATCACCCCTGCCCTCCGCCTGCTTGATGGGGAGGTCTGCACCACTCTGCACAGGTCACTGATTTAGATATTCGAAGAAAACACCAAACGGGAGTCCCTGCACAGCCTAGCAGCTGCGCACGAGGGGTCTGGCTGGGTCCTTGTCAGGGACGGAGGGCCCCTCTCTGCCCCGCAGAAGGCATTGGCAGGCAGGGCACAGGGAGCCTTTTCCTCCCCGCTGCAGGGAGCAACACAGACGGTGCCAGAGACCCTGTGCCGGCAGTTTACACTGAGACAGTGTCTGGGAGGGCTTCTGCAGCCCGGCATTTGGTAACATGCTCTTTTCCCCAGCTGGAGCCCTGGGGAGGAGGGCACAGCTCTCGAGATGTGTCTGCTCACCCTCCTGCACATCTAAGCCCTGTCAGCACTGAGGCACCCCACGGCCAGCAGCCAGCCGGCGGGCAGCGACCCGGAAACAGCGCTTGTGTGCAGCAGGGCCCTGGGCAGATGCCAGCGGAGACCCCCACTGAGACTCTCTACTAGCAGGGGTAGGGATGAGCTCCAGCAGCTCCACACCCTCCCTCCAGGCACCGTGCATGGGGACCGAACCACTGGCTTGATCGCAGTTGGGTTTGTGGGCGTGCTTCCCTGGGATAACCTTGCCCTGGTCCTCCGCACATCCTAAAATGCAGCCAGGGGCTCAGCCCAGACGAACCCTCGCTCTGCTCTTCTTTCCCCACCTTGCACCTGGCAGACTGAAGTCAATGGCCCGTGCCGTCATGGTGAAAAAGCTAAGTGGCACATAAGCTCTGCTCTTCAGAAGGCGGTGGGCACGCAGAGATTTGCCATGCCCTTTCTAACTTCCCTTACTCTTCTAAATTGTTCCCTGTGTCCCATAATATGCCACCAGAATCCCTTCTGCAGTTTGGAAGGCTTATTTAGCAAGTCAGATATAGCAAGGCATGAATTTATAAATAGAGAGGGACATGGTTGGGGACTATGCAACGTGACTCACAAGTCAAACTGCCAGTGAAGAACTTATCAGACATTTGCTTTAAATATTCATTTAGCCATACCAAACCCTGCTCACAGTTACACTTACCATATAAAAACACCATTCCCATACATGGTCGGTATATTTATGGTAATTTCTCCAAAACTACTCAGAAGCCACTTACCATCTTGCTGGTCAGAGATAAACCAGGGTTGGAAAGGAAAATACCTCCTTGGAGCTTGAGCCTGCCCTCGCTTCCAGCTCTGCAACTCAGCGCTCTTTCCCAGCGTAAAGTCAATGGGACAACGGTTTGTCATAAAACATTTTCTCCTCAAATGCTTTTTTTTTCACCCATGTCTCTTATTTGTCAAAGCTACTACTCCTACAGAATATCTGTGGTACAGACTTGGGTCTTACTGCTTTTCAGTTTTCTTCTATACCCTCATTTGCTCAACCAGTCCTTAATTCAGACTGATTCTTCCACAGAAAATGGAGAAAAATAGATGTGAATTATGAAATCAGCAATAAAATCTCTACAGAACAGGCAATAGGTTAAATGCATACATCTTACACATTTCAGGAAAAGAATATTTTTTTAATCTTTTTCTTCCAGCTGATCATTTCATGGCCTCAAGCCATGCCAGGTTCTGGACTTACAGCAATAAAATTAGTTATTCCCTCTTCCTCCCTTCTGCTTCCTCACATGATTGCTTTTATTGCTATGGCTTTGTTTCTTAGTCTGCGACCTGATCATGCAAGCACATTAACCAAATCCGTTGTCCTCTCAGCGGCTTCAGTGAGGATTACTTGCGTGAATCAACTCCAGCATGTTTGAAAATCGTTAAATTGAGGATTTGTCTAACTCAGCAGAGGGTATCTGAGACTGGATAAATGGGCTGAAACTTCGCTGCAACACTGAAATAGGCACAAATAGTAAAAATTAATACTGAGTGCAATGTCAATACAGGACCCCTGGGAGCTTTCTCCATCATTTCTGTGCTGCATATCATCCCAGACACCTTCTCCTTACGTGGCCTCTGTGTCCACAACTCCCAGTATTTGTTCTGTCCTTGCCCAGACCCCCCTGCCCAGGCATGAGCCCTCCGCACGCCATCTGCTGACCTTGCAATATTTTCCATGTTATTCTTTGCTCTTCCCTTTTTATTTTTAAACAATGATGAACATTCAGCAGGTGTGCTCCCCGGGCTGCCCGCAGTCCTGCTTCAGCCTTTGCCTGGGGAAGCTGCAGCTGATGAAGAAACCAGGTGCCTCCAGTTTGGGCAGAGCTACACCTGGCTTCTGGATCCCGGTCAAGATGTGACAGGATTTATGTCAAGTTGCTCCTCCACACAGGAACATGTGCAGCAGGCACTAAGGAAAAAAAAAGCAAGGTGTCAGCAGAGGTTAAGCACCTCAAGGATTAAATGACACCCTTTTTAACTTGGACTTTGGATTTTAGCACCAAGTTCCACTTAATGCCATATTTTGCTGCCTGAGCAGATCGATCTTCTATGTTAACCTGTCTGGCATTTAACCCCTCACATGTGAACAGAGGGGGTCATAAACCCCCAACCACACAGTCTTGGCCAGGATGGGCTGGTTTCAGTGGGCTAACAAAAACAGAGGAAAGAGGGAGTAAATCTCAGAGGAGTAGGTCTAAAATCCATTGCCATGTTTTTCCTAAAACATTTATGCCAAGAAAGTTTTCTCATATTCTCCCTGAGTTGACTGGATTGAACACTGTAATCCTCCTAAATTTGCCACTTTTATTAGGTTTGAAAAATAACCTCGCCCCACAGGGCTCTTGCAGGCCATGTGTGGATGCATTGCACCTGGGACAGAAACTGCTGGTGTTTCGGGTCGCTGGTGTGAACAGCTCAGGAGGAAGAGGGCGGTCTGGGCTCTCAGCAAGGAGACAGACTCTCCGGAGGCAGAGCCGGAGATCCCTGGCACTGCCAGTGGCTACTGCAGCCTCGGGCTTGTGGTCACACTTGGAAAACGTTCAGATTTCAAGACTTTCTCTGGTCTTTGTGCCAGGAAACCGGGCTGCATGACTTTCAGAGCTAAATTTAGGATTGCAAGTATTTCACATTCCCCAAACACCTTCTATGACAACATCTCAAAACCCTTCATGAACATTAGCTGTTCCTCATTATCTTCGTTGAGATGGAAAACAGAAAAGCCACTTTGCTGGCAACAAATGGAGCTGCAAGTGTTGACTTGCTTATGGTCACAAAGGAAAACCACAATGGGCTCCCAGTGTAAACTGCTCAGTTTCTGCAGTCACAGAAACACGGCATATCACCTGCAGCAGTGCTGCTGGGATTAGGTAGGAACAACACCATCTCTACTTCAAAATGGCTGGGGTTAGGGAGCTCTGGTAGCTCTCAGTTGGGGTTTTTTGGGGGATAGGAGTTTCCAGGACAAAAAATCCTCATGGAGGAAATATCCTGTTCTACAGCCTTTTGAAAAGTGCCTCAATCCCTACACAACCGCTCCGAATAACTCGTGGCAAGAAAGTGGACAGCCTTAGCACCTGGACCACACTTCATTTTCAGCGTGGGACGTAGTGCAGAGCGCAGAGCTCCCCGCTGTGCCCTTTGGCTCTACTCCACAGGTGGATAGCCCAGTGACAGCATTGTTCATTGCCAGCAAACTCAAACCAGTTTAGATACTCATGCCCCTTTTATTTTAACCATTCTTTGTGACTATGGTCGCTAAAGGGAATTAAAAAGTATTACAGAAGCAGATACAGTTGCCCTGGGAAACCTCATCGGCTTCTTTAGGGTTGTCCTGCTTTGGACCTCCTCCTGCTTGCACGGCCCCCCATCCCTGCCTCTGCAGGCAGCCATCTCCCTGCAGCCACAGGGAGGTTTGGGAAGGGCAGGACTATCCTGTCATCGTCTGCTCCCCCAGCACGGCTGGCAGTGCTGTGGGTCTTGCACTGTGCCAGCGACCAGCCCTTCCTCTGCTTTCTGGGTGTCCCCTTCCCAGCGCTGTCCTAGCCAACGCAACACCAGCAACCTAAGCTCAGCACTGGCCACTGTTAATGGCAATGTAAACTCATTTTATTTTGCACTCAAATAGATTAGGTGATGCCTGTGTCTGAGGGAGCAGTAGGTGTGAGATGAAGGGCCACTATCTCCTGTCACCATCCCAGTGCTGCCTGTGGGAGCACCTCTGTCCCTGCCTGCCTGTGCCGGGCAGCAGGGCAGCTCTTCCCCTGGGAAAAGGACAGAGCTGCAGCCATACAGAGCTCCCCCTACACTCATGTACCTGAACCCCCCTCAGAGCGCTCCTGCTTTGGTGAAAGAGGGCAACCTAACCAGAAGAGCTACAAGGCATGATCTCCTTTGCAAATACAACCCAGGTCCTCGAGGAAGAGCCCAGCTGCGTTGCAATGAAATAAACGTGCCTCCCTGAGCCAGGGTCGGGCACTGATGCCTGTTGTCATTCTCTTTATGCTGCTCATCTCTGAGCATGTGTGAGAGCCCTTTTATAAGGCGGTCCATCCCCTTATCCTTCCAGCAGTGGTATTTCTCAGCTTTAAAGCCTTGTTTTCCCTGGAAGGGAGAGAAGCTGCTGGAAGCCAAGCAGCAAGGGTGCAGAGGGGCAGGGAGAGAGTGTTTGGAGGGTATTATGGGCGGGAGGGATGTGCCAAGGAAGAAAGCTGCTTCCAGGGATCTATATATACGCAGCTCCCCGAGGTGGGGTTACAGAGAGGCTCATTCCCGGGCTGCCTGCGGCACTCCCTGAACAACCGCAGCCAGAGCTGCCTCCGAGCCGCACGCTTTAGTTTCAGAGCATGGCCTTGAGCCGCCAAGACAAGACGGGGTTTGGCTGTGGTCCCTGCAGGCACAAGAGGATAAGCTGCCCAGGATCGCCGCAGTGCTGGAGGTTTGCATGCTGCTGGCCCCGGTTCTGCACCAGGCAGTGTAGTTTCAGGGTTGACAGGATGCCCTGGGGGTGGGAAGAAGGAGAGGCCCCGGGCAATAAAAGGCTTCTCCATCCCCATCGCACAGAGCGCACATCCCCAGTGGGAGCCAGCAATACTCCCAGCTTTCCCCGCTGCAGAGCAATCAGAAGCTGCTTTGTTTTTCAGGTCCTGAACAAATAAAAAACAGAGCCTTTGCCAGCTGCAATTACAACTAATTCCCCAGGCTTCAAGCCAGACCCTTTTGGTCCCCTCAAAGGCTGTTCTGCCCCTGAGGGACTGAAGAGGATCCCAAAAGCAGCCAGCAGCTCCCAGGAAAGAGCGTGAGTCTGGGGGATGCTCTGAATGGCCCTGTCGCACCCTGACTGGCACCTGTCCCATCTGGGAGCCCTCCACACCAGCACTGCCTGCAGTTGTCCATCGGCTGACAAACAGGTTACAGTCACCCTCAGGTGCCCCTTTTTCCAGCCCCAGGAGATGCACCATGGAAATCTATATATCTGAGTAGCTCTTTTAATTATTTTTTAAAGAAAAATGCCTGTTCAGTTCAAAAAGAAAGAAAGAAAGAAAGAAAGAAACCCTAACATGCAATGTTCCATTTGATTAATTTTTTCTGTTGGATTAATGAAAAAAACCCAGCAAAAAATGTTCTTATAAAATAAAAACATTTGAAGTTTTGAACAACTGTGCTTTGACAGGCTTCGTTTTAATGCTTCACTGTCAAGAGCAAAGAATGCCACAGAATTTGTTGCTTAGGAGTTTCCTGTGAAAAATAATGGTAACTTTCAAGTGGCTTCTATTTTGTCCTTTTACTAAATCTCATTGAATAAATATTATTGGCCAAATGCCCATGGGAGATTCACGGTCAACTGAGTATGCAGTGGAGCTGCACTGGTGTTGGTGCTGAGAGGGTGTTCAGGTCCTCCCAGCAAAGCCAAACCTAGTAAAGACTGTAGGTCAAAGTGCTTTTTGTTTCTGCAGTTTTGGAGCCCCAGGGGAGAACGCGTCGGGGTGCCAGTTCCCTTTCCCAAACAGGGGACAGAGCCGTGACATTTTGTGGGAGGTGGTCCATGCTGGGCTACGTTCTGCTCTCTGTGCAATGCAGTTTATCACATTAGTAAAATCTCTATCAAAATAAAATTAGGAAGCACCTTCAGTGCCGTCATCTTCTCCAGGATTCCCTTTGCTCTTCTGCTCAGAGGGTCCCTCGAGCCTGTCCCTCAGAACCCAGGTTTGTCCTGTTACTTAGCTTCTTAAATAATTTTGCTAACGGCCCATACATCTGCAGACCCTGGGGAAGCTTACGTCAAAGCCCAGTCATGACTGTGCCTCCCGAGCTCATTTAAACAGCCCCACATAATTTTTGTCCCCTCAAGGACTCTTTCTTTCTCCAGATTTTCCATCCCTGGGTGATATTTGCATCCAGGGCAGATTCTCATGTTGCCCACTGGGTGCAACTGCAGACCCAAGCTACGGAGGGTTGTCCTGCACTGGTCCAGCCCCAGATGTAGCAGGCTGCGGAACAAGCAGTGAGCTACAGCCCCAGAGGATGCTGGTGGTGCAGGCAAGAGCCATTACCCTCCCTCCCACGGCACCTCGGTGTCCCACATCCTTCCTTCTATTCCCTTTTAGTCCTCTGCGGTCACATTTATTTCTTTGCCTCTCTCAAAACAGAGGATGCTGGTCCTGGTGATCCTTCACCTGCCGCCAACAGCACTGTTACAGGCACAGGGAGGATAATGAAATTCTTGAGAAATGCACAACGAAGACCAAACCCGGACTGCTGTGCACAAGCGAAATTTCCCCAAACACCTTCCCAACACCAGGGCTTATACACCATGTGAAAATTCAACTCACCTGTTTCCAAACAATCTGTGTCTTCAATTGCTGAAAATCCCAAGCCCAAATAAAAGGCTGGTTTCAGATTAAAGAATGTGTTTTGGTTTGAAATTAAAACCGGAAGAGGTTTGGTTTGGTAGGCTTAAAAATTCATTGCATCTCAGTTCATCGATCGAGCAACGAAAACAACAAACCAGTCATTTTTTTTCAGCCACAAAAATGCACTTTTTTGCACTTAACTTCAACAGGATGAAATTGGCACTAAGACTATTGAGAATACGTGATGCTGTGGGTTAGTAAGAGACAAAATACTGCTGTTAGAAAGAGCAGACGAGATGCCAGCAGCATCAGCCTCCCCACGCAAGGCAGTGCCCATGCAATGCCCTGGCTGCCAGAGGATTGCCCTCTGCCCACAGCTGCGCTCACACGAGCGATCCTAAACTCAGGTTTGGCACTGCAAAATCTAGGTCTTCATTCAGAGAGAGCATGAACCTGAGATCAGGGGTCAAGTACTGAGGACTTAACATTAGTTAAGCATCTCCCCATAATCCCAACACAGAGCCCTCAGACGAAATATGTGCCACTACACAACAACTTGCATACATGGCAAATAAAAGCTCGTGTTTGGTTTTTAAGAAGCAACCGTGTTCCTGCTTTCCAGTCCAATCCCAGTCACTCAGAGAGGGATCTCAGCTCAGGAGGTCCTAGGGCTGCCCAGGGGCCTCCCTCCCCGCAGATACCAGGGAAGGATCAGGCCAGTTCCTCCTGCAGGCTTTTCCTTTGCGATAGGGCTACAAAAATGCGTACTCACGTATGGGTCTCACTTTAATGCGGGTAAAAACAGCCAAAATGCAAAACAAGTGCACACTCAGCATAGTTGCAGCAGAGCAAAAAACCTTCCTCGGCTGGAAGTTTAGCTGAAAATCATCTCCCACAGCAGAGGGACACCCCAAAACTCAAGTACTGCTTTCCTGCCACAGCCCTGTGCTCCAGGAGTCCTTCTCCAAAGGCTGCCTGCTCCTGCACACATGCCCTGACCCAGGGAGCTGTGCCAAGCCTGGCAGGGCTTTAGGGTGGCTCCCCAGGGGACCCAAGCACCTGGTGGGGTGGATAGTGGAAGCAAAGGGGGGCCCCAGACCCCCTCACCCCAGTAAGAGAGAAGTGAGACAGGCAGGGGCAGCTTCCCCACCTCACAGGCTGCTCTGCCCCCTCAGATGCAAAAAGGGCAGGGAAACACCTCCAGCAGGTGGAAGCCCCTGGGGTTTTCCTTCAGGCTCCCAGGGAGTCCCTGTGTGAAGGATCTGGCACAGGGACCGGCTGGTCTGGGAGGGCAGAGAAGGGGAGGGTCCCTTTGCAGGCAGCCACTCATGTGCAACCACAGGCAAGGGCAAGCGTGTCAGGCAGGGTGAGGAAGTGGCCCTGGCTGCCCTCGGCCCCCTGGGCTCCCCAGGGACAGTGTGAATGGCAGGCAGGCTTCCCATAAGCGGAGTGGAAAGCTCTTTATTTAACCTGCACCCACCACCTGCCCTTAGCCCCAGCCTTGCCTCTGTCCATCATGCCTTGGAGCTGCATGAGCATGCCAGGGCTACTTTTTTGGCAGGCTGAGCCAAATAAAATCCTTTGCAAGCCAAGGCTCCAGGTAACCCTTTCCTCTCCCCGGGTCTAGGATCAGCACATTGCAGAGCAGCGGGCACCCACCTTGCAGCGGCATGATGCAACACACAGCCACCCCCGGGCCGCTCTCAGCATGATGCAACACACAGCCACCCCCGGACTGCTCTCAGTACCGCCAGGCCCTCTGCAACCCAAGCAAGTCAGGCAGGGCTGGCTCCCTGTCCCCTCCCCGGTCCTCCTCCTGTCTGGGGAGCTCCAGCCCCACCACCCACGGCCCTCGCTGTCAGACGACGCGCTACATCAGTGAGTGATGGAAGAACCCAAGCAAATGATGACAGAAACAACTGCATTAGGGGTGTGACAGAATGACTGATGATTTAATGCTTCTTGAAGTTTTTTGTTTCCTTCCACAGGGCATTGGTTTTAAAAACAAACAAAACGAGGTAAAATAAATTAATTTATGTACACTTTACATACACTGTGTCACATGGAGCTTTGCAGCAACAGTAACCAGAAATCGTTACAAAATAGAAAGTTACATGGCTGTTGCAGGTCCTCGGTAGCCTGCAACCTAGAAGGTTGTCATCCTGAGCATGGTTGGCAAAGTGATCATGTAAACATGTTTAGAAGCATTTACGGTGGACAATGGATGGGCCAGCTTCGTCGTATTCCTGCTTTGTGATCCACATCTGCTGGAAGGTGGACAGGGAGGCCAGGATAGAGCCACCGATCCAGACAGAGTACTTACGCTCAGGTGGGGCAATGATCTAGAAAAAGCCAAGAGAGCCGAGATCAGTAAACAAGCAACCACTGCGGGTGGCAGGCACAGGGGCGTGCACAGCCCTGCGCGCTGTTTGCAGGAGGGCAAACGAAGGCTACTCCTGTGCCTGGGTCCTTCACGCTCCAGCCTTACCTTGATCTTCATCGTGCTGGGGGCCAGGGCTGTGATCTCCTTTTGCATGCGGTCAGCAATACCTGGGTACATGGTGGTACCCCCAGACATGACATTGTTGGCGTACAGGTCCTTCCTGATGTCAATGTCACACTTCATGATGCTGTTGTAGGTGGTCTCATGGATCCCTGCGGACTCCATACCTGGGGGCAGGGAAGTGGGGAAAGCAGGCACAAGTTAAGTGCAAAGTGAGAGCTCTATGGGAGGACTCAGGAGAGAGGGGAAAGCTGGTGGGGCAGGAGAGAGGGAAGGGGGCACACACACACCGATGAAGGAAGGCTGGAAGAGGGTTTCTGGGCAGCGGAAACGTTCGTTGCCGATGGTGATGACCTGCCCATCAGGCAGCTCATAGCTCTTTTCGAGGGAGGAGGAAGAGGCAGCAGTGGCCATCTCGTTCTCAAAGTCCAGCGCCACATAGCACAGCTTCTCCTTGATGTCACGGACGATCTCACGTTCAGCTGTGAGGGGGCAGCAAAGGCATCAGTGATTGCAAAGGAGGAATAGGGAATGCTTGCATCTCCTCCATAGGTCTGCCTGGACTCCAGACTCCCAGCCACACACAAACTCCCAACAGGGAGCGCTCACGGGGCTTGCAGTGGGGCGAGAGGCTGCAGCATCCCTGGAGGTGCAAGGGTTGGAAGTGAGGGGGGACATTTTGAAGGAGGGAATAGTGCTTACCTGTGGTGACGAAGGAATAGCCACGCTCAGTCAGGATCTTCATCAGGTAGTCAGTGAGGTCCCGGCCGGCCAGATCCAAGCGCATGATGGCATGGGGCAGGGCATACCCTTCATAGATGGGGACATTGTGTGTCACACCATCGCCGGAGTCCAGCACGATACCTGGGGAAACAAAAAGCAGCCACCTGAGACGCAGCCCACGAAGGACCCTGCCCTGGGGGGGCAGAGCACTCGTCAGCTGTAGGGGACCCATCCCGCACGTCCTTGCTTGGGGAAGAGGGGCCAGCAGGACACTTGCACTCACCGGTGGTACGGCCAGAGGCATACAGGGACAGCACAGCCTGGATGGCCACGTACATGGCAGGGACGTTGAAGGTCTCAAACATGATTTGGGTCATTTTTTCACGGTTGGCTTTGGGGTTAAGGGGAGCCTCAGTGAGCAGGGTGGGGTGCTCCTCAGGGGCCACACGCAGCTCATTGTAGAAGGTGTGGTGCCAGATCTTCTCCATGTCGTCCCAGTTTGTGATGATGCCGTGCTCAATGGGGTACTTCAGGGTCAGGATACCTCTCTTGCTCTGGGCTTCATCTCCTACGTAGGAGTCCTTCTGACCCATACCCACCATGACGCCCTGCAGGGGAGGAGAGGGGGGGGCTCAGCAACCTCTCCACGAGCGGCAGCGTGGGGCTCCCCAGCGGGCCGGGCGTCCCCGCTCCACGCGGAGGGTCCGGCAGGCAGCAG
>WAAD01014745.1:370789-392010 GCA_013389945.1 Fregata magnificens
TGGGCCGGGGGAGGCGAGGGGCCGCGGCCCGCAGGTTTGGGGCCGCAAAGGGAAGCGCGCCCGCGCGGGCCTTGCCCGTTTCTCGGGTACAGGCGGGGAGAAGGGGCGGTGAGAGAAGGCCGAGGGACGAGGTAGATTGCGGTTCGCACGGAACGCGACACCTAACAGCCCCTGTAAAGGCCGCAGCTTTACAGCCCGAGTTAAGCCCTGCATTTTTTCTTTGCTACGACTTAAAAATGGAAAATCAGTGCGGGGGATAACACCTGTTAGACAAACGCCTGAAGAGAAACCCGGTGAAGCATTAATCCCGGGGGCCGCCTGATCCTGGAAGCCTGACGTAGCGTGAATGCTGGTGCCATTACTGAGTAGCCATCGCTGGCCGCTGAGCTCGGCCGGGCGACACGGCATCCTCCAGCTATCGCTGCGGCTCACCCTTCCCAAAAGGAGTGCGGTCTCACAGGCAAGTCATCTCTGACAAGCTGAAGGTACTGTGCAAGCGAAGAGGAACAGTTCGTCTCCATCAGCTATGGATATTTAAGCCGAGGTTCCATGTGGGACGCTTGGAAGATTTTATATAGCATTCCAGTTACCGATGGAAAGAAGAGGCAGTAACGCAAGCAGATTTGCAGCCCTGCCAATGAGTCGATGCAAATCAACCTTCAAGACCTTCTCTGAAGGCACAACGGGCCAAGGGTAAATCCTTTTAAAATTTAGGGAGTCAGGAGAGGAGGCAGAAGAAATAGCAAGCCAGAAGCGCTCATGCTGTGAGGAGTCGCCTGCAACTGAAGGCGTTTCTGCAGCTGATTTCCTCCACTGCAAGGCAGAGCAGAAGGGCCAACAGAGCAGCAGACAACTTCTCTTCTCCTCTATTTAATTTCTTCACCCTCCAGTTCGGCAGCGTTCCTCTTTACCTCTGGCTGCTCCCTATTTCATTCTGCTATAGATTTTCATTTCCTGCCAAGTTATTCTATTAAAGTACACGGGTGATAAAACATGCTATTCTCTTGTACTGTTCTTCAGTTTCTCATATTATTCTTCAGTTCTGTGATTGACAACTGGCACTACAAAAATCGGAAGCCTGAAAGCACTTAAAGGCATCATAGCCATCAAATCTATTTACAGAACTGTAACGCTCCGTCCTGGATTCCAAAATACGGTCAGTTGTGTTGAATCAGAAATCAAGTAACGGAAAGCCTAATGTCGCTGAAAGATAAACACTCTTAATCCCTCAATGAAACCTGATGCAAGCATAAACCCGCTCTATCCCTTATGTTTCTTTTAATTTTCTCTCTGTCTCAATCTAGTTTACAGCAAAATGCCCGATGGCAACGTTAAATTCTTATAGTTCTGCGTAAAAGATCATTTTCTGCACTTAGATCTGATATTTAGCTGGGCTCATGAAACGAATTTGGTTTTGGTCCCAAGTCAGAAGCCATTTGAAGTTAGTTTCCAGAACAGAGCTGGGCACAAAGAACATCACTATCCACAACGCATAGCTTCTGTAGTTGATCACAGATGACAACTGATAAGCTTTCCTGCTACTCTGGTGACAACAGAGGATAGAAGTGTGGACATCCTGTACTGTGTGTATTTTCCATTACTGAGAAAACAACTATTTAAGAAACGATGTATACTGCCTTATTCAAAAGGAGCTACCCATACTCCTTCAGCCATTGTAACCAAAACCCGAATCTTCTTGTCCCAAGTTTATTCAGTTTTGTTACACTTGGAAACAGCTTAGAGCTCTGGCACGACCTTCGATATGTGGTGGTAAATGAAGGCATCCTCCCCGGGCAGTAATCGGAGACAGGAGTTCTGCACCAGCACAGCTTATTACATAATGAAACGGAGGATGGAGAGGAGGAATAGCCCCAAATCCCAGCCTCTTCAAGCTTCCCAACAGGATAGCGAACCAGCTCAACGTTCCTAGTACAAGAACATTAAACTTCAGTTTAGACATGGAAGTTATTTTAATGAGGTTTTATTTAAGTAAACTCATTGCCTGTAGCCTTCCGTTTTGGCAATAGTCAGATGGAAAGCTGTTGTACAAATGCCAAATGCCTCCCAGCCCAGCAGCAGAATAAAACATTATTTGCAAAGCCTACACGGCTGATCATTTCCCGAGAACCTGGAGAATGCTTTTACACCAACCAGAATAAACCCATCCCAGCAGAAAAGCCAGGCACTTTGGAACAGAGGGAGAGCTAAGGATGAACAGAAAGGCCTGCTTCCGGAGCAAGCTTTCTGGAGCTTACCCTGCCACTCCTGACAGAATACAGGTGGTCAACAGTCTGGGAAGGGATGAGATATCCCCCAAGTGTTTTACTGTGGATAGTCAATTAAAGAGATTCCTCTTCAAGCAAAATTTAAAGAGTCTAGTAAAAGTTCAGGTAGAACGTATTTCGGCAGGGGGTGGCAATCATTTGTTAGATTATTCCCTTTCTCCCAAAATGTTAAGTTTATCATTAATGGGAAACCACCTTTAAAGTGACATTTAAACAAGCAAGGGGAATTCTTCTGAAGCTTTAAATGACCCACTCCTTCGAAGCCGCAGCTGGGTGTTATACCTGCACTTCTTTCTCTCAGCCACGCAAGGCTGCAAAAGAGCAAAGTTCACTTCTTAGAACAATCTTAGAAGATGACTGCCAGTGCATTTCTTTCCCATATTAGTTAGAACCTCTCTAGATAACTCTATTCTTCCAAACATGTTCAGACTCTCAGCCTAGCTTACTGTATTAGTACAGGGAGGAGGGGAAGCCACGGAAGGGGAGCTGTGCTTTTAAAACTAGAAACTGGATTCTCTTCAACCAATTTAACTTCTGACCTTCTCAGCTGTTGGATCAAGTTGTTGCAGCAGGCATCAAGCCAGACAAGTAAAACATAAGGGCATGCAAGTTGCTCTGCATTCACTCCCTGACTGTTGAGCTACTTGCAAAAGAAAGGTACAACATGTCAGATTAAACTAACTTTTCTTTAAAGATTAAAACCTGCTGCCAATCAGAATAATTAAAATTGAAGAGTTAAATGGATTTTTTTTTTTTATTCCCATGTCAGAGATAATTGGTGCAGTGGGGTAAAAAAAAAAAAAAAANTCAACCAGTAGAGAACAAGTCGCCGAGTAAGGAAGATCGTGCTGGACTCCCACACATTCATAACTGCTTTCTAGGTTTCTCCTGAGCCTAGGTTCAAGCAGTTGCTGTGAATGACTGCATGGTGAGCTCTTAATCTCATTTTTACATGTATTCTAGAAATCTGGATATAACTGAAATGAAAGTTAAATAGATAAAATATTAAAATGTTTTGAAAAAGTTTAATCTTACAGATACAAACTGAAAGAATGGTACATTTACTGGACTAGAGGACTTTGAATGAGAACTGTGCTTTATTCCTTTCTGTCACAGACAAGCTGAGTGACCAGTGACAAGCCAGTTATCCTTTTTGTGCCAGTAATCTTTAATGCAAAATTGAAATTACCTAGTTTCTACAGCAAAAGGCGTTGTACAAAGAGAGAGTAGAGTTATCTTATAGAATAATCATTTGTTTCTTCAGTAAGCTACACAGTCAGGCAGCATTAATGTTTTCAGTATGTTCTCTGAACTGAAATCGCAGCCCCAGTGAAGTCAGAGCAAAAGTTTCCACCTCCTGCAGTGGGTCCTGCATTTCACCCTGTGTGTCTGTGTATCTTTGGGTCTCGGGCAGGACTTGTACCGATGGAGATATAAAACAAAACAGCAAGTTTATGAAAGGCACAGAAAACAAAAACTTCATTTTTCTTTTGCCTGAAAACACATCTCTGCCTCCCCTGACTAAAGTGCCAACATCTATAAATTTAAGACCAAGTATATTACTTATATAGATTTTATTACAAAGTTTTAGCAAAAAAAGAACAGAACGTAAAAAAAAGTATACATGAATTTAACAGTTCTTTAGAAAAAATACTTTAAAAAAGTAGTGAGAATCATGCTTGTCCCTGAACGTAGAGTTCGTAGTTTGCCTTTAACACAAATTCAAAGTAAGCATTACATTTCAGGTTGCCAAGTTCGTTCGCTTGCAGCAAGTCCTTCACCTCCGGTAAGTATTCACTTAACTGAACTCCTACAACACAAAACCTTTTATTACAGCACTGATAAAAGTACTTTGCATTAGCAGTTAAGATGATTTTTAAGTAAACACCTGTGCCTGCCTCAAAGCTAAATTACTCTTTTGGAATTGAGAAGATCTAATTCTATTATACATGTAAAGAAATACAATATAGCTTATGTAGCCTGTAAAACTGAGTTTAAAAAAAAAAAAAAAATTCCTACCCAAACAGAGCTTCTCAGTGAATTTATGATTAAACCTAAAATCCTTAAACCTAAAATCCAAGACTTTACATAGCACTTCACCAAAATTAAAAAAAAAAAAGAAAAAAAATATCAGTCATATAATAAATAAATACTTAAAGCACCAGCTGCAACATTTCAGTCTGGAGTGTGAGAATCTTACAAAAGGAAAGAAATTGACAGGATTGAAAACACAAAACTAGAACTGTTCTGAAGAACTTAATTTTTCTATTTTTGACATGGAGCATTCTCTGTTCTGGAAAAAGTTCATATGCAGTAATATTTAAAATGGACTTTGACTCTAAATTGCTTCCCTCCTCTCCCCCCCTCCCCCGCTGTAATTTCCATGGCCATAACTTCCTGTGGTCAGCTTTAACTGGGCAGGGGTTCTTTTTTTTTGTTGTTGTTGGTTTGGGGAGGGAAAACAAAAACAAAAACCCATCTAAGCTAAAACAGATTAAGCTCTTCTGAGTGACAGACAAATAGTTATTAATCCCTTATCTTAGAGAAGATATGTATTTAACTCCAGAAGCCATACTTTACTGTACAGTAAGAAACTGCTAAAACTCCGATGGCTGCCCTACTGAGCAAATAGTTTGAGGGTACTACGATTATAACCAAGAAATCTGCTCATCTCTCATCCCCTCACCATTTTACAGAGACAGAATTAGCTCCATATGATTGTAATTATCTAGTGGAATGCATATGGAAGTTTTTATTACTCTGAGAATTTATTAACACTACTTCTTTTCCATTAAGTGTTCATCTTAAGCCGCTTTCGAAACAACAAAACAATTTCAAGAAGTTAAATTATATTTAAGTACACTTTACCTTCTTTCAATAGTTTTTGTAGTATTTTCACAAATATACTATCTTTAGATGCTTCAATTGGATCATCTTTACCTTCTGAACTGGACCATCTGCAAGTCAAAGAATAATTTGTTGAAAGAATTGCACGGATGAAATCAAATGAAAACTAACGAGAAAAAATATGCAGGAGATTTGATAAATTATCAAATGTGATTAATACACATTCACATGTAAGTGTTACGTGCTTGGCTATAGCTCAAAGCAAGAGGTTTTTTCTATCTTGTGTTAATTATTCTTTATTCCAGGAGTAAAACTGCAATAAAATTGCACTACTATAACGTAGTCTAGTTAGGAGGACAACAGAAATGCTTCCCATCTTCTTTGATAAAATAAAAAAATATTATCCGTCAATATAAGAATTACCTATTCTCAGTAATTGTATTTTATGATTGAGATAATGCAAGCGTAGATTTATTTTTTGGCAGAATAAAGCAAGAGCAGCAATTTGCTAGCATATTTGAAAAAAAAACCAAAACAAAAAAGCAAACACCAAGAAAAGGAAGGAGGAGGAAAAAAAAATTGTAAAATCTAAGTTGCAGGCCTGTAACACCGCACACAGACACAAAACAAATACAGTTTGTCTCATCTGTGATTAAATGTGGAGGTGATGACTCGTGAATGCAAGTCTCATCTGTGATAAGAAAATCCCAAACATATTTTTTTAAGAGAAGGATGATTTTAAATGACAATTTTTCATCTTTGCAGAGCTTTATATGTAGCAGTTTTAAGTCAACACCAACCTAACTCCTTTTGCTGTGGTTCTAACCTTTCAGTTGTTAAAATTTCCTGTCCCATATGTTAAACTGTCAGAGAAAATCAGTTCTCATATCACTCCCTAAACCAATATGAACCTCCTTCGGCCAATGGGACGTGCTTGCAAATTACTGACAAATCTTCTGTACTTCACCGAAACCATGGTTTTACCCTGGATGTCACTTAAACTCCCAAACTTCTAGGATTTCATCTTTAAGTCTACTGGGAAGAATGTGAGGGAAGGCGGGAGGGAAGGGGAAGGGGTAGCGGGATTTGAGGAAACAAATCACTCTTGAGCACAGAGGAGGATAGTGAGGACCATAGCAGAACGTCAGGAGCACGCTCAGCAAGGCTCTCCATTCTACCCAAGAACCTTACCACCATTTGTAGCTCTTAAGCTAGAAAACACATGCCATCTGTAAAAGTAGGTAGTGTAACATGTCAAACGCTTACTTTTGCACACAGATGAAAGTTAACACTACCTCTTTTGAAATAGCAATCAACCTCTTTGTAAGCCTTTGTGAGCCTTGCTGGACTGGAACTCAACTGGCACATCAAGTTTTCTAAACACTGTTCAGTGCAAAGCGATCTCAAATTGCATCTCATTAGCTAGCGGGGTGGGCAGAATCTTGTCAGCATTATGTATGATTTGAATGGTTTAAATCTTATGTCCAAAACTCTGTTCTCAGCCCAGGGTAGACAGGACATAAACCAATTATTGGACTGGTGCCATGTAGGAGTTCTGGATTCTTCTGTCTTGAAAATAATAGGAAGGAAAGAAAATGCTTGGAATAGTGTGAACCTGTTTCTGCATATTATTTGTGTCATATGTGACAATAACTTAGTCATGCAACTGGGAATTTATTTTCTACAGACCACTGTCCTTTGGAATCTATCCTATGCATGAGTGTGAATCCAAATGCTGCTTCTTTCCATTTTAATCACAAATGGCACAGTGCATTTGGAATGTGTTCGCTCCTCATCTTTTCTTCCTTAGATCCTCTTGGAACATGGATGGGAGCTAGAAAAGGTGGATAACTTCTGAAAATTAGAAAGGAAAGGGAGGAAATGCCATTTGAGTTATTCAACCTGGGAGAGATCAGTAGCACTGCTTGATGAGAATATTCAGTTGGATTCAGCCTGTATTTGGTGTTGAACGTCCATAAGAGTGGTTCAATGGCCAAAAATAAGTGAAACAAAAGTTTGCAGGAGTGACCTCTGCACATGTTGCTCTTAAAAAACTTCTATTTGAAGTGCTTCAAAGGAAAAAAAAGTTTCAGCATTGGTCATTTCTTTTACCCTAGCAAAGTGTTCAAGAATGAAAGCTGCAGGGGTACATTTCTGTCTCAGGTGCTGAGAACGCATAGTAGGTTGCCCATGAGCTAAGCGAACAAAGTACAACAGATTTTTTTCCGCTGGGATTTTGCTTTACAAATAGACACATTCAAATCAGATACTTTATACTTTACTAACCTTATACTACGAAATTCAATCTTTTCAGTGTGCTAGAGAATAGCATACTAATATGTAATTCTGGAAAAGCTATGTCACAAATACTCCCAGTAATTTATATTCATAGTGGACTTACCCATCTCTTTGGAGAGCCTTACAGAGAATTTTAAGTTTGAGATCGTTTACATCCACTTCCTCTTCCTTCAATTCATATAAGGAGAAAGAGACAGGTAAGTTAATTTTTTTTTTTTTTTTAAGAAATAATCACTCTGTCACATAGATTATACCAATGAATTAGATTCTTCAATTACAGAACATTGTTTTTAAACACATGCTATTTTAACAGATGACCTGATCAGACTGTTGAAACACCAAAGACTGTTCATTTCCGTTTGAAAACATGGCTCAGACTTTCTACATCACCACAGGGATGCTGAAGACTAACTACCTCAATTTGAAGGAGGGCCTATTTTAAAGCACACGAACCAACACCGATTTGTAAAACAGTGTATTTGAGGCAAGTTTTATTTTAAAATGTGCTAAATGGTGACTGAAGTCAAGGCTCTTTTTTTTTCAGCATGGCCAAGCTAACTAGCATGCACTAGTGTCCACATGAGGATGTATGTTTTATAAGTATATTAATAAATGTCTTCAAAGAGACACATTTGTCTTGGAAAGGGCAGTCCCTTCATTGCACAGAAACTTTGAGATAATTGATGTCAGAGCCCCTTTTAAAAATACACTGTCAGAAAAAAGACCATATATTTTTTTCCACCTCTCAATGTCCCGAAGCATCACATCGACTTTAAATCGCCCTCATAAGAGAGAAGAGAAACCAGAAACTCTTCAATTTAGAAGCCTGGAAGCAAGAGGACGGATCTTGACTTCATGCTATGCTTTTGCAAGAGAAAAGCAGGGAAAACTAGGGAACAGCTAGTTTTTAGATTCTAGTCTAAACCACCATCTCTACGTCATGCTGAATGGTTCTACTCAAGTTGTTAGAGACTCAAATATCTGAGGAAAAAGTCATTTTGAATCTCATGTTTTCGACCTGACATTTATTTTATTTAGATGTAAAAAAAATAATATAGTTGTCTCAGTGTTCATGAATTCTTTCGACAAAATTTACGAGGGAAACTAATTTAAAAGAAAGAACCAAATGAGTTCAGTCAAGTTTATTTTACTGCAAAATATTATTTTTTGGACTATTTATGTTGTAAAAATGAAGGGGGAAGTTAGGGGGGAAAAAAAGCATTGAATTTTCGTTTTAAACCGAAGAGAACTAACTCAGAGTAACATGCTACTCCAAGTAGTAATACTCTTTCCTCAGTACACAAAATATAATATAGTATTAAACACAGGACAAGTAAACATATTCATACATAAAGCAAAAAAAACCCCTAGTTAATAACAGTAAAGAAAGGTTATTCAAAAGAAAATTTGATAATGAAATACAATTAAAAACAATTTAAAATCAATTTAAATTTTAAAAACAATGTAATGATAAAGACATTTGTAGTTATCAAACCAAAGTTATTGAAGGTCAATAAAATGGCACAATGGTGTTTACAAAGCACTACTACGGAGAGGATTTTAATGTGGTGCCCTACTCAGACTAGCAGGAATTGGGATAATCAGAAAAGAGCTCTCATTTTCAATTAGTAAGGAATACTTTCGCTGAAATAATACAACTTTAGCTTTTTAGCAAAGACTGTTGTTAATTCAGGTTTGATGCTCCTCAGAAGTTGATTTATTCATGCTTAGTGGAAAATTACTCCTGACAAGATACTAGATCGTACAATGAGATGCAGTGAGAAAGCAGATAGCGAATCTGTGGTTCAATGCTATTTACACATTAAAAAGCTGGTGACTATTCCACATTATCTCATGACAATCAGAGAAACTGCCAATAGGGAAGATACAAGAACTAAACTACTGAAAACAGATGATCTTTGTCCTGTTTGGAGAAAGCCTGTAGGGAAGCAAGGCTCTAAAAAAGAAACTATAGACTATAAATGGGAAGTGAAGATGAGGAGTGTCATTTTTCTTAAATGATCTAAGTAAACCACATTTGGCATTAAGTCTCCAGTGATTTAAAAACAAACAGAAAAAACATCAGGGGTTATTTTTAATTATGGTACATCAAGCTTATATGTTAACTAGCTACAGATGCAGCATCCTAGTTTAAGTAATAATAAATAAAAAGTCTCTGGATTAGAAATCCTTCTAAAACTTTTCCTACCTCATCAATATATTCCAGTAGATCAAGTGCTTTCTTGAAATCATACTCATTGGCCCTTCTGTTCTCATCACATATGTACATCTATGATATGAGAGATTAACATAGAGAATTATTTTTAGCCTACAAACTAGTGTAACTGATATCGTAGACAACTCATTGTGGGAAGACCACCATGTATTTTCCACTTACATGACCTTCTCATGAAAATATGTCTTGATTCAACTGCAAGTATTTTTATAGCTAGGAATATACTTAAGGTTTTAGAGCAGCATTCCACCTACATGACAATGGTCTGTGGACAAATGATATTGAATATAAGGCTGCTAGGTTTCAAATTTAAATGCCATTTAAGGCTGTAACATTCCAGGACTATTGTAGCCAGAGCTCAGATCCACAAATAAGCTCTCAGAATTATTTCGGTAATTAAGCTCAAAGCAGTACTTAAGCACACATACTGCCTTTCACCTTTTAAAAACAGACAAGTTTGCTATAAATATTTCATTGCCCCGCCCCAAATTCTAAATTAGTACTTTAAAGGAAAATTAGCATTAATGCTCTTTTTATGTAGACTTTCTGAGTTTCACTCTTGCAAGTAGCAAGTATGAACATTGGTTTGACAACAGAGAGAATTCAGAAGGAATACTGTCATGGTGCCAGCTCTTGCCAAGTCATGAGTGACACTTCTTAGTCTCCCCTAATTCCACAGATAGTCTCACTTAAAGATAAAGGTTTACTTCAGAATCTGCTATTAGCGTTGTTCTAAGAAAATGAGAATGTAAACAAGGACACTATCAGCTTTTCATTTTCCACAGAATTACAGGAAAAGTAAGGAGTTGCAAAACTGACACCTAGACAGGACCTGATTTGTTTCACAATGTATCGTTGTCGCTCATTGAATATTTTCTGTGTACATCACTGGATGGTAAAAATATGCTGCCAACAAGGCAGAAACAATAAGGCTACTGGTTGCTGGCTGCCACCAGAAAGGGGTGTGGAATGGGAGTCAGTGCTATTAGTGATCCCAGTACTGGACCAGTCATGTTTTTGTTTCAGTNTCTAGCCCTTTCTTTTTCTAGATTGCAGCACCCTTCTCCACTAAGGTGGAATTCTTTGTTCCTTCTGCCTTCCAAGTTCTGCCCTACTGAGAATGTAACAGAAGGTAAAAATTGCCTCATATCCAAAAATTGGCTTAGGCCAATAAATCAACTTCTGGCACTGATTTGCTTTGCTTTTTCTCCTAGCAGCACTCTAAAGCACATGTTCAACAGAAAGAAGTTTGAACTAGAAACAGCATTCTGAAGTTTGGTGCTGGTAGAAACTAAGCAAAGATAAACAAATTAATATATCAGATCTTTAGGTGCTCAGCAAGTCATGTAAGGGATAAAGACAGCTGTGACCTTCTCATTTGTTTTACCACACAGAGGCAGAAAACATACTGGAACTTTACCAGTGTAAAGAAGAAAACATGAGATACTTACATCAATGAGCTGAGATGCAGACAACACTGGCATATCGTTGAGGTTCAACTGTTTCTCTGCCAGTAATTGTTCAGGAAGTGTCTCCTGATGTAACAGAAAGCGTTCCTGTTCTGATATTTCTTGTAGTCATTTAAGGAAACCAATGTTTCATGTTATTAAAAGGTAGTAACAAATTCTATGGAACAGTAATAACTGTCAAGTCACAACATTATTCAGGTCTACAAGTGTTGGTTATGAAGCATTCTATTTGGACACTTATCTATGTTCCTGAAGCACAGAAATACTTCCACTTCAATATTGCCATCCTCGTGACCTACTTCTTACTTTCCACTCTGGCTCCCAGTGTAATGCAGACTGATAACCCTTTTTTTTTTTTTTCTCAAAACCACAAAATGAATACATAGGACTGGAGGGAAGTTGTTGCACTGTGCAGGAAAGTAAGTTGGTTGCATTTTTAGGAGCTACCTTTTGGCTGAACACTTGTACCATGGACCTGCTCCATCTCATGAATTACTCAATTTTTTTATGGGTTTTGGGTTTTTTTTTTTTTCCCCAGTATAATCTGCCTCAGGGTTATAAACTTATTAGGTGGAAACAATCAAAATGGAATAATTTCAGCCACGGTATGTGAACCCTGCTCCCCCCCGCCCCAAGTTCCATGGCACAGTAGAAAGGAGCATTTTATCTGTTTAAATGGATAAGCAGAACGTGGCAGAAATAATTACTCTTTATCAATAGAAAACTGATACACAAAGAGCATAAGTTTTAAAAGCTATGTCATGTGTCATACAGAAATGTGTAGCAGAGTAAAGTCCAGACCAAATTTTGAGAGTCCATTACTCGACCGAAATAAAGCTTTGATTTTCTCATTTTTCTATGGTTTTCCTATTTAAAGATGAGATTCTTCATGTTAGCACAGGTTTTTCTCACAGCAGTGAGAAAAACAAATTTCAACTTCAAGATTTCATGCAATGCTTTATAATTTAAAGGACAAATGATATATTATTATTATAAGCTAAAAATAATTTGTGAAGCCTACTTAGTTATCATAATTATCCCCAGCCTTTTTCAACAGGATTTCTTTTAAGAATTGTACAAAACATACATGGATAAATACGCAGGTAAATAGAAGTACGCTTGAGTAGTAACCCTGAGTAGTATTTCAAAGCTTTCCCCTGGTGGCCAGTATTAGCTTAACTATTAATGTAGAATTGCTTTTTCACAAACTCACAGCAATGTGTACTACACAAACAGTATCAGGAAAAGGGTATTTTCCAAAGTGATAGGAGTGGCAGAGCAGTAGAACTGTTGCATTTGGTAATGAAGCAGAATAGGTATTCCTACTTTTCCCATTAACATCCTTTCAGCTAGAACATAATGAAACACTGTCTCTGTAGCCTTTCTAGATAGAGTAAGATGCTGAGAAAGCACCTCTTGATCACAAATGTATATATTTGCGGGTACATTATTACAATACAACATAGTTACAAGATTTCCTTGTCAGCCTAGGTGTCTCAGGACTTGAAAAGCATTCAAAATTGAGAGCCATTCAATAAACAAGCTTTAAGAAATTAAAACATTTTTACCTTGCATCTGAAATATAAAATGCAGCTTCATCTACTTCAAAACTGTCTAATGACTTCTTAAAAAGACTGTGCAGCTTGTTATTTTTGACAATATTTTGTGCGTTATTAGAAAAAGTGACAAGGTACAAATTTCCCTTGCTCGTGGTCCTAACTCACAGGTGAAGGTGAATACTAAGGTTACTGCCTTACACTGTCTTCCTTATCCTTCCTGCAACGAGCAAAATCATCAGCCCGTTTATCCTTCCACATTAAGTTAGGGCCCTCAGGCTAATAAATTAACTTATCTGCAAAATTAACATGATCCTAAATCAATAACTTCATAGTCTATTCTTCACTTTGCTCTGGTTTTATCTCTTACCTTCTATTTTCTCTTGCAGTATATCTTCTGAGAAGTCAGATGCCAGTGCAGCTAATTTGCTCAAGCCAAGAAGTGTTTTCTTCTTTGCAAAATATCGTGTCTCCATATTTGCTAAAGTCTGCAACGTTCTGTGAGCCTGAAATTAATAAAGATGCTAGAAATCACTTTTAGAATTTAAAATCAGAAGGTTAACAGATAAGGATTTAATCTGAACTGCAGTCTCACAGCTATTTATTGTTCGTAACACTATAACCCTTGTTTTTAAAAGTCACACAACTTGCACATTAAAACTCTGCGTTACGCTCTTCAGGAAGAGATATAGATCCCTACTCCAATTATATCCAAAAAAATATTTTCATTACATATCAAGAAAAATGATCTTATGATCAAAGGATAAATTGCAACTTCACGCATTACACCTCTGGGATCTTATTCAAGGCTTTGCCATAAAAGCCAGGCAAATATGCTTTGACAGGAGAACTTTGCACAGAGATTGATTTACTTGTTAATTCAGGAATTTGAAAAACAGAGTTATATGTGTAACCGCTGCAGTAACCAAACGTTTAGGCAAGAATTTATTTGGCTGTCAGAGAAAGGAACAGAAAATTTCTGAGCACCTACTCAGAAAAAACTATCCAGACTGAATTACTTGTATATTTTAGAATCCTTGTCCCCTCTTCATAGTGCTTTGCTATAAAAGACAAAACCTCAGTCGACACAAGTGGAATATTACAAGACACTCAGGGTGGGTTTGGGGGTTTTTTTTGTTGTTGTTGGCTGGGGGGTTTTTTTGGTTTGTTTTTGGGTTTTGTGTGGTTTCTTTTTTTTTTTTAAGGGGCATAAAGTATTATCAACCTATAATTTGCAGTAGGATAAACGTTTCCATGCTCTGCGTGCTTAATAAATGTGCACATGGATTGAAAGAAGCCATTTTATTTTAGAATTAGTTTATTTGCTAAAGTGAAATACATTCATAAATCTAGCAGAAGGAAGGGAAGACTGACCAACAGGAAGTAGGGAAATAACTGGGCAGCCTACAAGGCAACAGAGAATCAATTTGAAAAACAGTGTCACATTAACCTATCCATATGCACATTAGCTATTAAAAAAATATTGGTTTTATACTATGCATATAAGTGATTAATGTAATCAACACCTTTTTTTACTTTTGTGATACCTCCAAATTCCTTTGCTTTAAATAGTTAGCTTTGAAATGCAAATTTCAGTTTTTCCCTTGCTGGATAATCTGATAATGCTATTTAAATATTGACTGTAAACTCCCAATTCCACCAAAGTGGTGATCACGTAGCCGTATAAAACTTCCTTGATACAAAATACTAGTCACCAACGAGGGATGAAAAGCAGCCCTAATTTCCACTACATGGTGCAGTGGCTTATATGATATACCAGATGGTGCCTGGAGGGAGGCTTTTGGTACTCCATTAATAATCCATGTCATCTCTCCCTTAAGTCACCTTCTTTTGATGATGAAGAGTCAGAACTAGATAATTTGCCTACTTGAATATGTACTTGACTCATTTAACATATGATATTTCAGTTTGGTTGTATTAAGAAACCCTACCTTTTGCAAATCCTGACTATTGATTTCATGTAACCAGCTCAGATGCTCATGAGCTTGCAGGAAACTGGCCAGCTGTCCATGCTGAGCAATAGGCTGAGATAACAGCTTCCCTCGCTTTCCTTTTTCTAAATACCAGCGAAACAGGAAATCTGAAAAATTCTGAAGATAATAGGAATATCAGTAGATTTTAAAAGTTACATTTAAACATCTTGTTTGTCTTCTAAGGCAAAACATTTCATAAAATACAATTGTTAAGAACATGGTAAGAACCTGCTTAACAAAACAAGACACACATACTACAATGCAAGAGATGCTCATACACACAGCAGGGTTTATCCTTCAATGGAAGTGAAGAAGTGCCAAATGTAAATTCTTCATGTTAACCCACAAGAATGGAAACAGGTATCACATCACCCACAATTCTAATCTTATTTTTTACCTGTTCCTTTCCCCTCCTCAGAACTCTGTGCTTACTACTTCTTTTCATATATGTTTGCTTCTGCTGTCACTGTTTTTGAAACATTCCCTCCTATCTCCAACTGAACCTACAACCTTACTTCTCTCAGTTGTTGTTAAAAACTAATGTCTTTTTAAAAAAAAAACCAAACACCTATTTCATCCTCAAAAACTTCAGTGTGACATCAGGCTGGCAGCCAGTCACTAGTGGCGTTCTGCAGGGATCCATCTTGGGGCCAGTGCTCTTTAACATCTTCATAAATGACTAGGATGCAGGACTGGAAGGAATACTAATTAAGTTTGCTGATGACACAAAACTGGGAGGAGCTGTTGACACTCTCGAGGGCAGAGAGGCCCTGCAGAGAGATCTAGACAAATTAGAGAGCTGCGCAATCACCAACCGTATGAAGTTTAACAAGGGCAAGTGCCGGATTTTGCACCTGGGGCACAGCAACCCCAGATGTACATACAGACTGGGGAACGAGAGGCTGGAGAGCAGCCCCATGGAGAAGGATCTGGGGGTTCTGGTCGATGGCAAGCCGAACACGAGCCAACAGTGTGCCCTGGCAGCCAAGAGGGCCAACCGTGTCCTGGGGTGCATCAGGCACTGTATTGCTAGCCAGTCGAGGGAGGTGATTGTCCCGCTCTACTCTGCGCTGGTGCGGCCTCACCTTGAGTACTGTGTGCAGTGTTGGGTGCCACAGTATATTAAGGATACCAAGCTACTAGAGAGTGTCCAGAGGAGGGCCACGAAGTTGGTGAAGGGTTAGAGGGGAAGCCGCCTGAGGAGCGGCTAAAGTCACTTGGTTTATTCAGAGAAGAGGAGACTGAGGGGAGACCTCATTGCTGTCTACAGCTTCCTCACAAGGGGAAGAGGAGGGGCAGGTGCTGATCTCTTCTCCCTGGTGACCAATGATAAGACCCGAGGGAATGGCAGGAAGATGTGCCAGGGGAGATTTAGGTTGGATATTAGGAAAAGGCTCTTCACCCAGAGGGTGATGGAACAGTGAACAGGCTCCCCAGGGAGGTAGCCACGGCACCAAGCCTGACAATATTCAAGAAGCATTTGGACAATGGCCTCAGACACATGGTGTGAATTTTGGGGTTGTCCTATGCAGGGACAGGAGTTGGACTCGATGATCCTTGTGGGTCCCTTCCAACTCAGGACATTCTATGATTCTGCTGTAACTAATCAGGGTTTACGTTTGAGATTTCACTTAGTCTTCTGAGAGTAATTTTAGAATAATGCTAAATTTTAATTGCATTAACAATTTAAAAAATAAAGTTTGAAGAGGCTACCAGTCTCATATTCTATCCATTAGACTTGATCTATTCAGCTCTACATTCGCTCAAGTAACTTCTTTTCAGAAAGTGTTACTTTTTTCCTTAAAAAACCCAAACGCATCTGAAGAGAACAAACAGAGAATTTATCCCCTTCTTTGGCAGTATGTGTGAGTATTTAACCCTCGCTAATAAAAACATTTACTATAATTTCTGACTGTTATTAATACTTTTGCTTGTTCTTATTAAACAACCTTTCTGTACTCTCTTTATTACGAAACCTGTAGACTGCAGGATTTCTCTTTCCATAGTTGTTGTGGAAAGCTAAACAAATTGATCTCACCAACTCTCAAATCAGGAAACTTTTGTCCCAGTCCCCCTCACTTCAAGTAGTCTCTATTGCTTTCTCCTTAAGCTTTCCAATTTTTCAGCACACTTAAGAGGTTTTTACACCAGATTTTGACAGACATTGAAAAATTGTCCAGCAAGTACCTGGCTGGACAATAAAAAAAGAACACAGCAACATCCCTATTTTCCTACTCTTCATAACTACTCTTCTATTTATACGTTTAACAATCTCATCTTCTCTTTTGGAAATTATCCTTAAATTTATATTACATTAGTTTAATAAACAGTACACTGACTATGGCACCTCAGTGAACAAGTCACAAAATGCCGAAAAGATTTTAAGAGTGAGACAATGTGTCTGAGGCACAAAAAAGGCCCCATGAAAAACCACTGCCCATACAGCCACCACTAATATTTCTGCTGACTTGCTTTGCAGTCTCAGGGTAAAATATGCCATTGAGTTCTCCACAGTGAATCTTGATTCAAATTTTCCACATTACCCCCATATGTGTATGTAAATACATATGCATTTAAAAAACCAGACTCCCCCAATCATAACTTCTGCAACATTTCAGGTGTAAATGTATTATAAAACACTATCTAAAGGAATTAGAAAAAAAGAGTTACCTGTTCTGCAAACTGACTCATGTAACGTTGTAATCTGGCCTGGTTGTCTGTCTGCTCACACATTTGCACCAGGATGTCAAAGTCGCAGTACTTCTCTGCTAAAGCAGCTGCCATCTGATACTGTCCCAGGGAAACTAAGTCACCAAGAAGAAAAACAAGTTATATCAAACAAGCGCATCTTTGGCTGTTGGATGACTGAGAGCAGAGACCAGAAAAATGAAAACAAGTTTCAAGTGTTTCCATCACAGAGATACTTACACATTCCCAAAGAAACACTCACCTTACTGCATCCATACCCTGTGCACATGCAAGCTCACATACCTGCCACCTCTGTCCCCCAATACAAGAGGGAAGACAAGAAGTTTACAATACTAAATCACCAGTATACATCCTATTTTCTCTGAAAACTAGCAGCATCTGCTATTTGTGCTTTTGGGGGAGGTGTGTGTGTGTGAAAATCAACCCATGACTTAATGTCTGTATTAATATCCACTTAATTACACAAAGTGACAAAGCAGCAGGCAAAGGCTTTTGATAACAAATAGAACAAGAACACATATTTTGAATACAAATCCTATTTAAAATCTTTCATTCTGGTTCAATCAAATACATAAGAGTTAGCAGAACACGCAATTTTGTTTGTAAGGAAATATTAACTTTAGATTGAACATAATGATATAAAATATATTTACAAGCTAACAGAGCCCATCAATGTCAGTAAAACTGACAATGATAGTTTAAGAGACTTTTTTTAAGGTTTAAGAATGTTAAAAGGCAGTGATTATTAGACTGTTCTATTTATAGCATTCACTTTTAATTTAAAAAACGAAACTTTATAAGTTTACTAAAATGTATTTGCTCAGAGTTATTTCCACTTAACAACGGGTCTTTGCTTTCAATTACTCATTACAGACTTGACCACATCTGACATGTTAAACAGCAGGTTTGATTGTTAAATAATCATGATTCAAAAAGTAACTTTTTCTTGATAAACACTAAACAAACTTTCAGGCATATAAACTTATGTCAACTAGCAACAATATAAACATTTAGAAATCCATTTATAGGCTATTTTCAGCCAGCTGGCACAAGATAAATTCCTGCCAGAAAAATACAACAAGTTAGCAAAAGAAAAAAATTAAAGCAGCAACGTGTCTTATTAGTATGGGCACGGGTGCAGCCTTGGATGCAATTCTGTAATCTGTTGTTATTTTGTAAATAACCCATTACATCATAAAACCAGTCATTTATACTCTGCAGGCAAACATGTAGAACAAATAGAATTCATACACAGATGCCATTTACTCCATCAGATTTGCATCATTTCCTCATCGAATGGAGCATTTAATCCTTGCATTACGGAAAACAGACCATACTTACGGAGAGGAGACAAGAGTCCTGATCTTTTCTGCACATATTCCATTTCCACATTGCTGTATCTCTCTTGATCAGCAGGGCGGTCCACAGATTTCAGCTGAGAAACATAGCCATCTAGAAAACAATCCAGTAGTGCCACCAACTGTTCAGCCACAATGCTACGGAGGTTACTGTCCACCTGGGGATACACCATCTTCAGAATGATTCCATGCTGACGTATTATTGCTGTACGAAGGCCACTAGATGCTTGGGAAAACAACACAGTGAACATTAAAACAATAATCCTATCACCACAGGAATCATGCTGAAGTATAACAAAAACATTACTATGTAAATTAAAAAAATGGAAGTAAAAAAGCTACTAAACATTTTAATTTTAAAAATCAAAGCAGCACTATTAAAAAAACCAAAACCAAAACAAACACATACTCCCATCTACCTTTAATTATTAAATTTGGCCAAAATGTAGTAAACAAAAAAGAACAGAAACAAAACCACCCCCCTGAACTGCACAGATCTACGCTGTCTACTATCAATACTGGCTATTTTTCAGAAGAAAAGAGTCACTTGCACAATCTGTAAGCAAAGTAGGAAATACACACAAGAAAAAAGCAACTTTTGTTAACCTGATTTAAATGCTTGGATGTAGTCATCAAGACATAACACACCAAAATAGCTTGCATAGGTCCTGCTTTTCAAAAGATTTTTATCTTGAGAGCACTAAACAAGTGTGTTTTGTACGTAGAGGCCACAGGGACGCTTAAGCACCAATGGGAAAGTGCTTGCTTCTGCAAACATTTGTTCTGATAGTTTTTCATGTTACTAAACCATCAAAACGAAACACTTAAGTGGAGAATCATCAGTTCTTTTAAAACAGTTATAGATCACATTTTATGATTCATTTTAACGTTATGTATCCCATAGGTCTGCCAACCAGAACCAGTGCATACTTTAAAAAAAAAAAAAAGTTAGCTTTGTCTCCCAAACTTTGTTTTTGTAGTCAAATTTGCAATGCAAGTTTTAAAGCATTGTCGTCAATACTGGACAAAATAGGTGTTCATTGATTCATTCCATTTCATTCACCAAATGAAACCTTTAGCTTCTCCTATTCTTACTGACAACCTTGTAGCAGCTTTTAACAGTAAGTTTAACATTCAGACTGAAATTCTTGTGTTCTGAAACTCATGAAAAGTATTTTTGTTTAGGATAAATAATTAATAAACCAGTAATAATAATTTCTCACCTGTCCATGGAATATATTCAGGTTCCCTTTCTGGAAGCTCTCCTGTTTTATATAAAGAGGCTCTAGATTGACGAAACTGACAGGCAGCTTGTAGCATGTCCTATTTAAAGGCAAGGACATAAGTATTTTAAAGTCTACCTGCATATACACAGACCATAAAAGATGTTGTCTTTTATAATTCTGAAATAGTCTTTTAATATCCCCCTTCCTTCTACACCACTTTCTCAGTTGTACAGAAGAGTACATACTGACTGAGCAAGAAACCTCAGTGCTCAAGCATAAGCTCTTCACTCTCTGCTACGTACTCATGCTTTCACAGCTTCCAACAATGCTGCAACTTCTCTCAAATTCTCTTTAGCAGTGGCTCAGGAGGAAAAGGAATGTCCCTAATTCTGCACGAGACCACCTTTTCCTTCCTAATATATTTGGACATGTGAAAAGTGCATTCACTTTTGTTCTCATATCAGTAACTCAGATGTGCTGTACTCAACTTGTTGACTGCTCTTCAACATTTACCTTGCCCTCCCACAAACATTTTAGTTAATGCAGTTCTATACCTTAATGATGTTGTTCACATTGACAACTATCTGGGCCCACTCAATTGATTCAATAGGCATATCTTTCAGGATTTGTTCCTCCTCTTCTAGTAAACATTCAAAGATGGAATCTATCTGGGACACCTTAAAGATAGAAAGAAAAATTGCACTGAGCACAAACACATCCATTACCAGCTGATACCTGAAAGCCAAGTTATGAGTTGTATAGAAAAATAAGCAAATATTAGTAGAAACCACATCAATAGCCAAAAGTATTAAAAGGTATGAACTACTCAAATGAATAATGAAATCACCAGCTTATATTTCATACAACACTTAGAATATAAGAATTGCCTTATTTCTGGACTTAAATCTGGAAGAAAAAAAAAAAAAAATCCTCTTTTTTGAACGCAACTCCGTAAACTTTCATTAAGCGTATTCCTCCATATTCTTCTGAAACATTTGGCAGTAGAACCTTTGTTAGATAAAGTATACTGGATAACATACCTGCTTTAAAATAGCAGACTATTATTTCTATTTTCTTTTATATTTATTTTTCTCCATTAGCAACTACTGCCCTCTACAGGAAAAACTTCCTAAGAATAAATGTTTTGTGTATATATAATAAAGACTGGGTGCTTGACTGGAATGCAGCATAAATTGAGAACTAGCTTAGATTCACTAATGTTAGAGAGGACAAAAAATTATGA
>WAAD01014746.1:5227-19240 GCA_013389945.1 Fregata magnificens
AACAAGTGAGCCTTGTTCTCCGCTCAGGCCAGGGAAGTAGGTTTCAGTGGGTGTACAGTGGCTGTAATGGAGGCAGAGTGAGGCCCTTTTTGTTTGACTGCTAAATGGAAGTGTCCTTCACACAGCCACATGCTCAGAAGGATGAACTTGCTTTGGACTCCAGGAGCACGAAATGCAAGGTGCTGAGCTCTTCTGAAAAGTGGGCCTGTGGGATCTGACGCAGTTCGTCCAGTTCCTAGCACAGAGATATCCAGGCCACAGAAAGGGGATTACACCTAGCACCAATTAGTCCTCTTGCTAGCCTTCTTGCTAGGACCTGTAAGCATCCTGTGTGCTACGGGGCCCGAGTTCTCCGTTGTGCTCAGAGATGAGAGCCTGATTCCCCTTTGCTTTGGTATTATCCGATTCTCTGGTATCTGGCCCAAGTGTTTACATCTGTGTTAGCAAATGGCTATAAAAAATACAATTAGAAAGAATTTATCATTATTTTGCATAAATAAATGGTACATTGTTTGGTAAATGACACCAAAAAGCAAAAGGCATAATTGAAACAGATCCAGTTCTTGCTGGATTTGGACTGGTCACAGTGATAGAGCAATCTGTTGCTGTCATTGCCCTTGATGTGTCCAGCATGGATAAAAAAAGGATGTTGCACCGAACACTGACAAAAAACCCAAACAGTGAGTTTCATTCACCGGGGCTTTCATACCAGCTTAGTTCATGATCATTACATTCATAAGCAATAAAAATGGGAAAAGTGAATGAATGGATTAAAGCAAGTGAGTGGAATATAATGCTTGAAAGATTGAATTATTTAAAAGAAAGTAGAAGATGAACTATGAAGGTTTTATTTTCCTTTTTGAATCAAACTTCAAAATATTCTCCGAGCCACTAAATTAGACAAGCAGATTTATGTTTTGTTTCTTGAGTTTTTATGAGTAGCGCAGCTACATGGGCATTGAACCACTTTGGAGACAGACAGAAAAAAAAGTACTGAATGACAAATTCCTTTATTCCTGCTGACTTGCAGAAAAATCAGCCAAAAAAAAAAAAAATCCTTAGAATGGTTGCAGTGCTATTTAACCAATAGGACATGGTACCCCAAAAAGGGTAAACATTTTAACAAAATATGCGAGCTTTTTGTTATCAACCTTTGACTCATGTTTTTCTTTTCAATGTACTCAGTTGTTCCATGAAATCTCAGTAGTGCAGTATCCAACAGTACCTTTCAATTAAAACAGATGGCCACACTACTGTAGGTTTCTCTGCAGCATGGCTTAAAGATGCTGACTATTTTTGCAACACAGCATTTGTTTCATGTTGAAAAAAAAAGCAAATGTCTTTTTAATGTGATGTCCTCACGTGGGCCATTGAGACTAATCAAATCATACTAAAAACCAAAATGTCTTCTTTTTTTTTCCCTTTGCCTTTCCCTGTGCAGCAGTTAGCCATCACACAATACTCATACTTTGCATTGAAAATTTTATCTTGGAAAAATCACAGTGACATTTTGAGGAATATCTTTATTTTCCTCATTGGGCTGGTCTTTCATTCTGTCTAACAATAAAATAGCACATTTATATGCACACAGCTTGCCTTGTGTTTATAGTATTTTGTATTGGGTTGTTTTTGGGGTTTTTTTGACTGAATGTGAATAGTCTTTAGTGTCACATAGATAAGAAACAAATCAGGTCCAAATACCCCTTTAAAAATAAAAGACTGGATGACTGAAGAAAAGAGGATGCTAAGAGCTTAAGACTAGTTAGTCTTGGTGCTGTCAGTGGGTCAGTGTGTTTGGCAGAGGTTGGGAGAAATTTCAGTCAGAGTGAATTTGATATGTCCTGTCAGCTTAGTTCATCTTGCACTTCTTTTTTGCTTTCTGAGGAGTTGTAATTTCACGCTGATCTGTGCCAGCAGCAAACTATAACATGTTCAAGCAAACACAGCTCCTCGAGAAGTTGGTAGAGACCAAAGCCCAACCCATTTGTCAGTACTTGCTCAAGTCTTTGCCAACAGACCATGGCTTCCTCAAGGTGGGGGGCTTTTCCTCTTTTCGGAGGGTACCATCACAAACTGCTAGATAACGATTGGTCCAGCTGTAGGTTTTAATGTTTAAAATGACAAATCTAATAAGGTCACAAGTGGATCAAGCTCTGCTGAATCTTGCTCCAGCAGTGTAAAAGGTTATAGTGTCCTATGGTCTGTGCCATCCATCCCTCGGTGGACAAGGGCCCTGGAGCAGAAATAACAGAAGGGGGCATGTATCAGCTTCTCAGCCACTGCAAATCCCAGTGCAACGTATCTGCTTCAACTGCCGTTGCTTTAATGTACCAGTCTGTCAGCTGGAGCCTCCAAAGAACAGGCAGCTTTGCTACAGGAAGATTAACATCCAGGAGAAGTGGGAAAAGAGAGGGTTCAACCAGTTGATGGTTGCATCTTAAATCTCTGTTGTTCATCTCTTCCTGTGACATTGGTAAAAGTCCAAGACTAGAATAAGCACGGTGCTGAAATTTAGTTGCACAATCAATGTCCTGTTTCCTTTTCTTTTTTTCCTTTTTTTTCTTTCATTTGTAGGTTTTTGTTGTGTCTGCATAAGAAAGGCTGACTAGCAGTTTTTGGCATATCATGAATTCTGCTTGTTTGGTGAGCAAATTCAAACCCACATGATTCTTTTCTATATTCTTCATAAATAGCTAGAGGAATACCATCTTCTTTAAGGCCACAAAATACACTCTTCAGGAAAAACAGAAAAGACTGTAATATCTCTCCAGAACAATAATTTCCGAAGTTTGAAAAGTGTTTAATAAAGCAACTTTAATAGACATTTTACAGTAGAAAATTTGTGTGTCCATCATGCTTTAAAACAGGGGAATTTAAAGGATAAAGCTGAAAAAGGCAACAATTGACATTTCTTTTCTCCCACTATCTGCCAATCCAAGCATTATATCCAGCATATATGTACTACTGAGCAGCTTATATTTTTTACTAAATGTTACATATTAATGATACAATATAACTTTACTTAAATATTTCCTTAAATTTCCATCTTACCTGTATGGTATTACTCAATAAATGTATGAGGACTTGAAGATTAGTTCTGGAAGTCTTACATTAGCCTTTAGATTCACCGAAGAATAGCCTGCTTGAGCAAAGTGCTAATGCAATGACGTTTTCACTGACAAATTCACCAAAGACAGGGGTTTTTTTCATTTTGCAAATACCAGCATGCTGATCTTTGTTCATGGATATTGACATCCTGACAAAGTTTGTAAAAATGGTACTTCTGAAACACTGCCAACCTTTGTGACTGCAAAGCTTCAGGGCCATATTTTCTGCCTTGAGTGAATTCAGAAACCTCAATGGAAAAATCAGTGGATTCCTCAAATGTAATCATGGAAAGATTCCTCCATAGGAATATGGTCAGATGGGATTTTTCAAGGAGCCTAAAGGAATTATGTGCCTTGTTTATATATCTGTGTAAAATTGCATTGTCAATCAGTACTTTCATCCCACAGCTGTTAGAGAAGATAGCAAAGCTCCCCTTTGATGCATAGATGCCCTGTAACTTAAATCACAGTTTGGGAGAACACATATGTCAGTCGGGCTTGGCTGATCAAATTACTGAGCACACTGGCTCTGTACACATATTACCTTTTTTAAAGTTGTTATTAGGCAAACAAAAAGTATGGCCTCTCCTTTTTTATCTCATTTTGCAGAGTGAGAGTAAAAGGTGAAGGCTGTAAGGGAGAACTTCACTTGGAGATCAGCAGCCCTTGGATTTGGCATGGGATTGTTTTTCACTCTGCTAATATTTTTTAATAGAATACAAGTCAGTAATACCTTGCATGTGCTGGATTAGTAAGGCAGCTCTGCTTAGCCCTGCCAAAACAATCACTTTTATTCGATTCTCTTGTTTCAGTCCCCTCTCTGTTTGCTCTGATATTGCCAAGACAGAAATGCTGACAATGACGGGGAGTAGGAAAGGGGAGGTGGAAAAGGAGATAGGGGATTACAAAAAACCCAACAAACGGTGATCCTGAGAAGCTGATATAGTTCAGAGAGATATTTAGCCTTGAAATTATTTAAGCCACCATGTAAAGCTCCACCTAAAATGTCCTGTTCCCATTTACATTAATGGGAATGATGTTTTGCTGGTGTTCCATCTCTTTCCTGTCTGGTTCCTCTGTTCTTCCCCTCCCCCTGCTCACTTCATTACTGACTGTCTGAAGGTCTTGCAAGCTAGTAGGTGTGGATGAGACTAGCACTGACAAGCGTGTGTAACTGGCCTTTTCATTTTTGCTTCTGAATGCATGTGGATTAGCTGTCAGTCTTTCTAGTATTTATACCGCTGGCACTGATGAAGATACTAGGCGTACTGCTTGAAAGCCTTTCCATTTAGGGAAGACTTTTTTTTTTAGTACTGTAACAACAATACTGGTTTCTGCTAATAAAATAAGAAGCAAACAAGAGCCTCAGTAATTACAGTACAAACAATAATCCAAAGATAATTTATATTACTGTGTCCTCCCACTTTTGTGTTGCTAGATGGGCATATTATTCGAGTCCAATGGTAATCCATATAGAACCAGAAGGCATTTTCCACTAAGCTCTACAGCACATATTTTTTTGCGTTTGGACAGCTCCGGGAAGGAGGCAGGGTGTTGAGGCCCCTATGAATTAGCTAAACTGCCTTTATTTACACAAGCAGCTTCTCAAGTTGTTGCACAACTACAGCTCAATATATGAGTTACAGAATCCAGCCCATTCTGTAAATATTTAGAAGGACTACCTGACCACAGTATGTTAATTATGGGTTTATATCACCCAACTTTCAGTGTCTCGTCTAGGCTGTTTAAGTTGTCTCCAAATGAATATTTTTTGCTTTCTGTTGGTTGCAGCCACACAGTGCAGTATGACACAATATGTATGTTTACAAGTAGGTGGTTATCTCAGCATGTATCTATAGATAAGCATTTCTAGATTATTGGTAAATTTAAGAAAAAAAATTTCCGTATTTAATTATTGATCATGTTTAATGTGCAGCTAACAAGATTTATTTTTGAAGGAGCTATTATAGCTTGGGATTTTTCCATGCATCAGCAAAGTGAAGCAGGTTAAATCTCTCCACTGAAATGAGATATGAGGATATATCAAATTGTTTAATCGCTTGTCTAATTTTAAGTGCAAAAGCAGTCTTGTGTTCTGCTTATGTCATTAATAAAAAAGGGAGTACTGAAGGACTTACCTGGCTTACAGCAGTAAACATAGATACCTTTATTTCACCGAATCACAGAATCATTGGGGTTGGAAGAAACCTCTTGAGATCATCCATTTCACCGACCCTGCTCAAGCAGGCTCCGCTAGAGTAGGTTGCCCAGGACCCTGGACACAGTTGGGTTTTGAATATCTCCACAGACAGAGACCCTACAACCTCTCTAGGCAATTGGTTTCAGTGTTTTTAGCAATTCCCATTGCTATCAATTCTCAAATAATGTAGTACAACATATGATAAGAGTGAAGCTAAGATATAAGTATTTTTCTTCGAACTTAAGAAAGAATGTCTTCAAATGCGCGCAAGATCACTTGCATGTGACATATCATTTGCATAAAAAACTGCACATCTGAACCCCAAATTGCTCTCAAAAAAGAGATTATAAAGTATAATAGAAGTACAGATCATTGTTTTCTTTTGCATTGTCTACATTTCCTGTGGTTTTGGAGCTGGGGTTTTGTTCCTGGCTGGTAGACATAGTAGTTCTAGGCATTCATTTGAAAATAAAATGTGGGATTTAGAATGGGAGAGGGGTTTTTTTACCTGTGTGAAGGTTTGATTTTTTCCCCTAGTATTTACATTGGTTTTTCACATATCATATTTCTTCCACTGTGTGAATAAACAATTTATGTGAACGTCCTTATTGATATGTGCAATATAAGGAGTTCTTTGATGGCAAGCAGTTTTACGTATCCTTCAATTCCTATAGACATTTGGATGTTTGGGAACATTGTATGGATTTGTAACATTCCCTAGAGGTTTCAGGCCCATGAACTGTATCCACAAATATTTTTTTATGATAGATATATAGGTTGTATTATTGTTGTGGCTTAACCCCAGCTGGCAACTAAGCACCACACAGCTGCTTGCTCACTCCCCCCTGATGGGATGGGGGAGAGAATCGGAAGGGTAAAAGTGAGAAAACTCATGGGTTGACATAAAGACAGTTTAATACGTAAAGCAAAAGCCACGCATGCAAGCAAAGCAGAACAAGGAATTCATTCACTACTTCCCATGGGCAGGCAGGTGTTCAGCCATCCCCAGGAAAGCAGGGCTCCATCATGCATAACCATTACTTGGGAAGACACAATGCCATTACTCCGAATGTCCCCCTTTCCTTCTTCTTCCCCCAGCTTTATATGCTGAGCATGATGTCATATGGTATGGGATATGCCTTTGGTCAGTTGGGGTCAGCTGTCCCAGCTGTGTCCCCTCCCAACTTCTTGTGCACCCCCAGCCTACTTGCTGGTGGGGTGGTGTGAGAAGCAGAAAGGGCCTTGACTCTGTGTAAGCGCTGCTCAGCAGTAATGGAAACATCTCTGTATTATCAACACTGTTTTCAGCCCAAATCCAAACCATAGCCCCAGACTGGCTACTATGAAGAAAATTGACTCTATCCCAGCCAAAACCAGCACAATTATTCTTGTAGCAAATAAGAAAACGTAATTTAATTTAAAATATTTTAATTGATAATTTTAGGTTATTCTTTGTGTCCCTGTATGAACATGTCAAGGTGACAACTGATGACAAAAATATACATGGCATTTTGCAGGGTACCAGGTGTCTTTTGTGAGACAGGAAAAATAAGCACATATATACTGAAGAGAAGCATGCTAAAACCAAAGAATGAAGTATTCATTTGGGCAGTAAATATAAATACACATGGTAAAATCTTTCCTAAAATAAAATATTTAATGACAGCACTGTGTCTATAAAACTGGACTGCAACAATCAACTAGGCTGTGCAAAAAGAAGGAAGAACCAACACAAAATGCGAAAAGTTGCTAAGATAAAACCAGAAGTGTCTTAGAAACCAAGGAAAGTTCTTTCTGTCTACAGCGGACAAAGGTGAACAAGCATGTGTTTCAAAAGCAGGCATTTTATTTTGTTCAGACTAGTTCTTTTGGGATTATGCAGGCGATCCAAGAAGATGTGGACAGCTAGAGGGTAACCTTGCAGGGAATTCATGGCAGCAGGCCAGCTATTAGGCAGGCAATCTCAGATCCAAGGGCACTAGTGCACCTATGAAAATCTGAGGGTGTGCAAACGGATACTTTCCAGTGGAAGCAGGAATAAACAACCCCTGCATGCAGCTAAATAGTACAGTTGAAGGCTTGATCTGAGGCTTTGGACAGAATGAAATGTTAGAGAGAAACTACCCAGACTGTGGCTTGTGCTTAGTAGCAGAAATGCCAGCTGCAGGCTATAGAAGAAGCCGGTCTGGGAACCTGTGAGAGTGATCCTGAAAAGAAGAAAGAGGGAGGACTTCTTGGGCACAGGGCTTCTTGGAATAGAAAACCTGATCCGAAGAAAACTGCTTGTTTTAATTCTTTCTTTCTGCTGCATTCAGGGAAACAGGACTTGTTGCCTTTTTTTTTTTTTTTTTCCTTTTTGTGTGTGTGTTTGTAAGCAGCATTACACTTAACCAAAATGCTTATAATCTCTTTCTTACTTTTGTAGAAACAGATCTGATTCTTACTTTAGTAGAAACAACATTATAAAGTTGGCGTAATGTTCAAGCCAAGAAACCAATAATGGCAATAACAATAATTCTGTTGCCACTGCACATCTGTGAAAATTTCTTCTATGGTCAGATCTGAATAGCCTACATTGAATGACATTAGAGTTTTATTGAAGAAAATGAAACTAGTTCTTTCTTCTAAAAGTAAGTCTCCGAAGTGAGGAACAGGAAGGTCTATACAATAGCTAAAACCCAGGGACTGCATCTGGAAAACTTTACTCTGGCTGAAAAACGTTATCTTATAAATAATCTCACTGAATTTAGATAAGAAGTATGCTGCTCGATGAGTGTAAATCAGCTAGCCTCTGGTCCAAAGTAGAAAACTTTGAGGAGCCAATATTTATTTTTTCATAACTCTAAGTAAGTGCCTTAAAGATATTCCTTAATCTTGCTGAGTAATCAGAGTATAGATCTGTGTTGTGCATTGTGTTCCACTTTGAAAGGAATACACAGATAATGAGAGAGCATTTCTGTTGTGGTTTAACCTGGAAGGCAGCTAAACACCACACAGTGGCTTGCTCACCCTCCCACCCCCAGTGGGATGGGGGAGAGAATCGGAGGGGTAAAAGTGANAAGGCATTACTTAGCAACAACTAAAACATCAGTGTATTATCAACATTATTCTCATACTAAATCCAAAACACAGCACTATACCAGCTACCAGAAAGAAAATTAACTCTATCCCAGCCGAAACCAGGACAACATCAGAGGAAAATATCTGGAGCTCTGTGGTTGTTAAATAGCAGCTCGTAGCTCTGCAGGTTGGTGTTGCTCAAGAAGGTATGCTTTTTCCACCCTGTGGACCTCGACATGAAATGGTGTGATAAGGTAAGATGGCAAAAGACAGCTCTTAAATCCTGCCAGGGTAACCACTGGTAACTGGCCTATTCAGGTGTTGTGACTGCTTGGGAAAAGGCAAGCAGATTTTTTTTTTGTGTTCAGAAACAGGAGCAGAAACAGAGAAATTCCCACCAATAGATGTGCTGATCCAATGGGGCTGGGCTGAGGATAGTCTGAAAAGATAGTATGCACTTGTATTGAGTAGAACTGGTGCCTTGAAAGGCATGTACAGAAGATGAATAGTTCGAGGACAGTGCTTGTAAGCCAGGAGGACTTTTGTCGTGCTCCCCTGGGGTAGCTGAGGACCCAAATTCAGTAGTTTTGTTCCTGTCAGACCATTGTAACTGGGAGCCAAATCAATTCTTCTTTGTTTAAGAACAGTTCTGGGAATGCTTGATCAATATTCACTTCCCCTTTTGCCTCTTTACACGGCTAAGTGATTTGTACCTTTGTGGTGATATATAGCATTTGTTACTCACAGACCTCATTGTGCAGTGTTTATCACCTGAGAAGTCCAGGACTTAGAAGAACACTTTATTTGATCTACATGGGACTGTCAACCACAGGATGTCTTTTTCTTCAGAGCGAGACCTAAGTCTCATTTTATAAAACAACCAAGTTGAATTACACAGAGAAGAGATGGCCAATTTACCATTAAGAAGTTAACCACAATTGATTTTTTTTTTCCTGCAATGCAAACGAGATGGAAAGGACCATTCCCTCTCTTATGGGTGTCAGTACAGCAAACCTGTCATCTGTATTCTTGTCCATTCCAGGGACTTTTAGGTAGCCTTCAGCCCTCAACAATGATATGCCACTGTCTGTAATCACTTTGGGTGGAAAGCAATAGGAACATCTAAATAATTGTTCCGAATCACAGGGAGCTGTGAAAGCTGCTCTCTAGCTACCCCAGTGCTGAGTGGCACAGAACAAAGAGGATTCACTCCAACTTGCTCCATTCAAAAGTACAGAGCAATTTAAGCTTTCCAAAGCCCATGGGGTTTAGCAAGGAAAAGGTCTTGCAAGGCAAGTGTGTGTTAGCTAACAAATTCCTGCACAATCGACACAGAGCCGAGAACTTCTCCTATTGTCTTACCTTTGATGCTTTGTACACTGTGACAACACCTCTCCCCTTTTCTCCCAGAAGTATCTGATATGTTACTGATACTTCAGCCTCATAAAAGGGTAACAATACTCTTGAGGTGGCTACCAGTACAGCAAACTTGTCATGGGGCTACACTTATTGCCTGAATATACCTTGCCTCACATGCTTAGTGAAAGGGTGATGAGTCTTCTCTCCCTCTGAAATTTTTTGGTTAGGTAACAGATGGTAGTTCAGTCACATCCTCATTCAGTGGGTGAACTCAGTGAAAATACTCAGTTCCTTTTAGTGACAGCCATTATTTTTTCCACCACATGTCAAAGAAAAAGTAATCTTGAGGTCCTGCACCTTGTTGGATCTCCCTGAAAAAAAGAGACTCTTAAAAGGAAAAAGGTTTGTCTTTATGTATTTCCTTCTGGAATATATATTGTTTATGGTGTTTGTATTTGTATTTACTTGACTGAAAGGATACTACAGATAAATACATCTGCTAAAGTTCTTCCACTTATTATACATTCTTCTAGCACATAATGCACCACCTATATTTTAAGATTAACTCTAGAGAGCAGAGGAGTACCTTCTAGTCATCACTTCCCCATCTTCCACTTTTTTTTTTTTGCTTTGGCTTCTTTGAAATTCATTCATAGACTTTTGGAGCTGTTTCCTCAGAATAGCTGAGGTCCCCTGCTAGGAATTCCAAATGAGGTAAGCCTAAGCAGAAGTCTTGATCCAGTTCATCTTCTTTAAAAGTAAACTGCTGCAATGGGATGCTTTGGTTCAGAGAATCTGACTTTTGTACTACCTGTGCTTCTCAAATAAATGACTCTTTGGGGTTGGGGGGGCAGATCATACAGTGCCTTTGAAATTTCACAATTTCCAAGATTTTGAGGGGTAGAGTTACTCATGCAGAATAGCCATTCTGTCCACCTAGATGGTAATTTAGGGATGTGAATCTCGCTCAAACACTAAGCCAGTGTCAAGGATATGGATTCAGATGTTCATATGATAAACTTAATCTAGAACACAGAGGCCACACTCTACAATGGACATTGCTTAGAATCATAGAATCATAGAATCATTAAGGTTGGAAAAGACCTCTAAGATCATCAAGTCCAACCATCAACTAACACCACCATGACTCCTAAACTAGGCCCTGGAGTGCCACGTCTACACCTTTTTTGAACGCCTCCAGGGTTGACGACTCCACCACCTCTCTGGGGAGCCTGTTCCAATGCCTAACCACTCTTTCAGTAAAGAAATTCTTCCTAATGCCCAATCTAAACCTCCCCTGATGCAACTTGAATCCATTTCCTCTCGTCCTATCGCTAGTTTCTTGGGAGAAGTGTCTTGTCACAGTGTCTTTCAAACCAAAGTCTTCTCTGGTTTAGCTACTGTATCAGGCTAAGAAATTCTTGTGGCAGGAGCAATCCTGTGCTGAAATCCTTCACAGCAGACTTCTTTACCTATGTGACTTGGCTATTGATGCTCTCAATATAATAGCTTGATACATGGCATTTCTTAGAAATTGTTATTTTCTAAGATTGTATTTCTGTCTAAAGTCAGTATCACTTTTTGAAGGGAGCAGTTTACTTATGCATCAAAAGATAAACACTGAAAATCTTTGAAAGGCGGGTTCTTTGCTATACCAGAATAATGCAGTGCTTTTCCATAACTCTTCACATGCCACTCAAAACCTTCCTTTTGAAGTAGCCCAGCTGCAGTCTGTTCTCTAGCTAGTGTGACTACAGGCATTTGCACTTACAGTTTTCAGAAGGTGTTGTCATAGACAATTTTATTTTCTACAATATTATAAGACCAGACATTATTCTCATAATTGTGAATCTAAAATATTTCCCACAGAAAATTATTTACTGACACAGAAAATTATTTACTGACAAAGTCCAGAGAATTATTTTCTTTCTCCCAAGTAGTTTTTTTTTGTTCAAGTAAGTAGTGAGTCTTCTGGACTTCCAGTTATTTTTTGCATTATCCTGGGAGGTTTTTAAAGACAGAAAGATGAATTAGGCCCCTGTCTCTCTCTGGTTTTCCCTGAGTTGATGTTTCCAGTGAATAGGCTCCTGAGTCTCCTCTAGTTCTTTGAAAATCTTCCACGTGATTCTCTTCATTCTTTGTGCATCCATTTCCCTGGCACTGCTGCTTTTCAAACCTCTATAGAAACACTCATGTGAACCTGGAGGAAATATGTGCTGTATAGTCAACTCCTAATTGCCCTACTGGGCCCATCTCATTAAATGTAATGTCTTATTATCCATCTATATCTTAGCCTTCAAACATAAAATGTGACCTTGGGCTGTGAACCTGCTGCTAACTGTACAAGATCAGATTTCACTACAGCTTGCACAAGAGATCTTCGAGGGGAAATTAAGGTATCTAAAAAAGGGTTTGAATGATTGAGTAGGTGACCCTGTTCTCAGTGAGCCACAGGATCAAAGCACCTGACATGTACTATCTCACCGTTTTGTGAAAGAAGTAGCTGCATTTTGTACCAGTTCTTACCATTAAAAGCTTGATGGGATTTTTCCCAAGAATCAATGAACAAAGAACCTAAGCTTTCTCTTTGCATGTCAAAGCACTCTGGTTCAACTATAACTAACCCAGTTGTCATTCTGCCCCTTCAGGATAAGTAAAGCCAGTGACTGGGTCCCATACATGCCATGGTCTTGGCAATCATAAACCAGTGAAAAATATGAAGCATTTTCTAGTGGAAGAAAGTCCCTCCACAGGATAAACAGTAGCCTCAAAAGCCTCTGTGGACAGCAGCAGAAACCATTTCTCCTTGGGCTTCCCCATATAAAATGCTCACTACATGCAGTTGTACAAAAACCATACTTTATTAAATGGTGTCCTAATGAGTCTATATTTGGCTTCTGGAGTTTTAAAATATGTAAAATTATGATTTAGGAAAAAGTCTGACTGTTTTTATCAAATACCTACTAATAAATCGTAAATCCCTCCTCCAAATGACATACCATCTCTTTACACAAGTGACAAGACTAACAGAGTTAGAAAAATGCCACCATTGTGACTAAGAGTTCTATTCAAGAACATAATTTTAAACATTTGAAATACCACACTATTTAAAAAATCATATGTTGATAATCTGGTAATCTAGGCTAACAACACAAGTATTAGGTACAGTATTTATTTTTATGTATAAATGCATACACGTGTGCACACACGTACATACACTTATATAAACACAGCTGTCAAAATGAAAACAAAATGAAGCAGTCAAATATAAAATTGACAAGTAGACACAGGGAATTAGGGAAAAAAAGTCACAAACCTGACTCATTATGGTTGAAGAATAATGATTCAAGATACGATATTGAAAACTGAAACCTTTTCTTTTCCTCTTGAATCAATTAGCCAAGACATATTGTTAAATCACAGAGATGCCACTCATTAAAAATAATGCTTCAGGAAGGAAATATTTCCCTTGCCTCTCAGCATAGCATATAATAACATCAGAGGACAAAGGGATGGTAGATGAAGTCTTACAGTAAATGATACATTAATTCCTCCTGTGGTACTTGCAAAGCTGGAGATTCATAGTCGTACAGAAGAGAACCATGTGAGGCTGGACTAGATTAACTGGATTTGGCCATGCATTTCCCATGGACTACTTCTTCCTCTATGCTAGCTAGGTCAGGCACTTGCAGAAATCTTCAACACTTTATTACACACTGTTATCCTCATGGATGACACAGTACGATTGCTTTTTTCTGTGCCTCTTAGATATTTCTTCACTTAGTTACCTGTAAAGGTAAGAAATTACTCTGTCAAAAGTCACGTATTATAGAGAGAACTGCAAAATGTGTTAGTGAAGGAGTGGTGGGAAGGGACTGCCTGAAAGGTGAATGAAGCGTTCTCTGCAATGAATACTTTACAGCAGGCTGCTTGAACTCAGCAAAGTAGGGGATGTTCCCAAAATAACACATAGAGCTTAACAGATACAATTNNNAGAGTCTAAAGTGGTATCACTTGCGTAGCAAAGCAATTGGAGAAAGAGCTGAAACAGGAAAATTGGCTTGCGAGAAGGGAAGTGCAGAACACAGTGCAGGACTCTTACTGTTTTTGGAAGATAGGCAGATGGGAAAGAAAATATGCTCTATGTAGGCCAGAGGCTGAGCCTTGAAATGTATGGCTGTTCAATGAATGTCTCCATAGGTTCTCCCAACTTTGGCTTTATGTAAGCAGTGATCTAAGTCAATGGCACTGTCTCGTGGACAAAGTTTCGCTCGTGGGCTACCACAT
>WAAD01014748.1:7567-27274 GCA_013389945.1 Fregata magnificens
AGCACAAATCCAAAACATAGCCCCCTACTAGCTACTATGAAGAAAATTAACTCTACCCCAGCCAAAACCAGCACAGTTAGTGAGCTGAAGGGAAGAATCTGGGCAGGAAAGGAGTGCCCCTACTGAAACGGATACATAAATAGATTAGATTCATACTGTAAATAGGTTTTATTTAACATGAAACAAGGCTTGTGCATTTTATTTCAGGCACTTTCAATAGAAGAAAAGACAATGGAAATGAAGAGTCTAGACTTTGTGCTAGATCAATTTCTGGCTTTTGTCTATTAGTCTAGTAGTTTGGTAACTCAATCAGGTTGTGGAAGACATCTTTCAAATCCATTCTCTGTCTGAATCCCACAAAGGCTTAAATTAGAATATTTTGGGATATTCTGGAACAGGGATGCTCTCCCTTTATTTTGTTGAAATTGTATATTTGATGGAACACTTAACTATCACTTTAAATCAGGACATGCAATTCAGATGTCCAGTTAGGTAAATGGCTTATTCATTAGATTGTAGAGTTTGATCTCTGATGAAAATATTAGAGTATTCCATGAAACGTACAAATGTATCTAAGAAAAGGGAATGGTAGTATCCCATACACCAAAACTGAATTTAGAAATATTACATTACTTTGGGAAGGCATAATTTGGATTCATATCTCAGTGATCTCCAGTAATTGAGTGAACTAGTTGTATAATGTTCGCAACTGCTTATTTTGGAAAGTAGTTTATTTCCTAGAAAGAATTTGCATTTCTCTCACCTAGACTATAATCTGTACCTCCAACTAGTTCTGAAAGAGGGATGCCACTTTGGGGTTGAATCTTCTTAAGGCTTGAACTACAGGAAATAGGTTAGATGATTGCTGGTTTTTAAAAAATACACCTTTGCATGAGTTTTTTTAAGAAGTCTAAATGTTTTGTTTGAGCCTCTCTTTTTTAATATATAAGGAAAAACTTTGTCAAAAATATCTGCTGTTTTGTCTTTCTTTTCAAAGGCAAGATACATTATGGGAAACAAAATGTGATTAAGAATGGAGTTTTATGAAGAATGAAGTCAGGAGAGACCCTAGTTTCACTTCCTAGAAGGGACCACAAGGTACTTCTAAGTAGTATTTCCAAATTTCATTGTTCCATGATGTTATTTCTTTTCATAGAAAAGTAAAAATTTTCAAGTAGGAAACCTTGGGAAATCTTAAAAAGGAAACTATACATTTTCCAGTTAAGTATTGCAAAGGTAGCTTCAGCATACTCAGGGTTTTGAGCCTTCATAGTTTCAGGCAATGTAGCGCCTGAAGAGCTTTCACTTTCCTGGCATTAATTGCCCTGAAAAGTGAGCATATTGGCAAAAAGCTCCCCTTCATGAGTTTCTTCTCTAAGCCCACAGCATTTTTGAGGATTTGACTCATAAGTATTTATTCAGTATAAGGATTTCTAAATATATATTTTTTTAGGAATAGTGCATTCTAAATTGAAAGAAGGCCACAAGAAATGAAAGAAGAAAAATCACATCAACAATGGGCCAGCATAAGAGTAACAGATAAACAGATGTTAGCCACACTAGAAAAACACACTCCAGCCATGAATGAAAGCACAAACATAAATTAAAAATACTCATATGCAATTATAAAACAATATCTTGAAGACCTGTATTTCAGAAAGCAGAAAGATGTTTTAAATGCAAAAAAATCACCCAGACTCATTAACCAGACATACATTTATACGAAAAAGACTGAAACCAAAGCAGTAATGAAAAGGAAGATCAAAACCAGGCAAAAGCTTTTAGGTATTATTAACACTGACTTTGAATAGAGGATTTTTTTTTTAATTTGCCCGCTCATAACAAGTCTCCGTTACTTGGGATAACTGATACAGTGCTTTTTATTTTCTCTGTTATTTTTAGCATAAGCCATTTTCAGGCAGATTAACTTTATTTCTCATTAGTCTGTAATATTTTTTTTATATTCTGCTTCTTTTTTTAAGTGAACTATATTGTTCTGTTTATATTCTTTAAGGAAAAACCTGATGCAAGTTGAAGTGGTGTAATTAGATACCTGTAAGCCATATGTGAGTAAAGAAGAAAAAATAAATAATCTTTTACTCCACATTTTTGTCTGTTATTTATGTAAGTAAGTGCAATGAAAGGATCAAATTAGTAACTAGATATAATTAGTTCTTGGAGTGTATGTTCATTTATCCAAGAAGCACTTAGTACCAACTGAATAAAGCTAAAAAGAAAACCCCATGAAAATTCCCAGAGCAATATAAAAACTACAATGCACACCTAACAGTAATAATTTAAAAAATCATAAAGTAAACTTGTGATTCAGGTTAGAAGTTATTCTATAACAACTAAAAGCTATGTCCTGAATGATTCAGTGCAAACACATACAAATTAAATTGAGATTGAAAATGCCTTTATCCTTTTACCTCTCTAATTTGTCTTGATGCTCAGCTATCAACTCAGTTTTTTAGTCTTTATTCACCTTTTTTGTGGGTTTTTCTTTTTTTTTTNGGGAAGCTTTTAAGATTTCTAAACTCCTGGTAATTGATAAAATAATATTTATATGCAAAAGAACACTATGTGTAAAAACTTTGGAAGAATTGTGAAGCCTGAGTAATTTTTCTCTTTGTACTTTGTATCAGTAAATGCCAATGGAAATTTTTAACCTGCAGAACCAAGCAGTGCAATATCCAGGATTAAGGTTCAACTATATCTAGAGCAAAAATGTGACTTTGAACACTGTTTCTTTTGATGCAGTCTGGTATGTGAGGGATGACAATCTGCACAGCCTACCCAACATTTAAAGTCAGAATGAGGAAGACACGTCATTTCCTCTACTGATCAAGAGGAAGGAGAAGGGTGAACTACCAGACTGCATTCTTGTTCCTTAATATTATTGTATTACTGCTTTATTTGATTGCTTTATTCAGTAAAATAGGTATTAAATATTCCTCTCATACAGCTGTCAACCCACAAAACTAGTTACTAAATTTGGCCTCAGAATGGTCCCTTAGCTGTTTCTTTAATGTTGGGGGGTCTTGGAGGTTTTGTCTTCTATGATAGTGATTGCATAAGCCTTCCTGAACCTTTATATTCCTCCATAGATTTTTATGTTTTAGTCTACCTCTTTTTCCTCCACTCAAGTTTGTTATCTATATTGGACTTTGACATTAGTTTTAAGTCTGTTTACAACCCTTACAGCAAATCAATTAGTTGAGTAGTAAATAAGCTAGCGTTGTCATATCTGGAAATCTTTTAAGATTTGAAGCATGTCCACCATTTGCTTTTCACAACAGACAATCTCAGTTGTTCAAAAACAAGACTACAGATACACTGATTTTCTCTGAGATATTGTCAGGGCTGATGATAAATTTCTGTGCTACTTTCAGTAGTCCTGGTGAAAGAAAAGAGCCCAGATTCATGTTTCCTTCGGGAACAAAATCAGCGTTCTTGCTATATTTAGGGTTTTTCTCAACATGAATTTAATGTTGGTGAAAAGTTCTTGATTGACAGCTTCAAGCAATGAAGTCCTCCAATGCAGTTACTCTAATAATGGCAATGTCATTAATACTATTGTAAGCTTAGCTGTGTGTCAGCCAGTTTATGTGTTCATTTGCTGTAGTTGTAGTATAACTTTAATAAGAAGCAAACAGGCAACTGATAAGAGGAGGATATTATCCCTCCCATTTGCTGATGAAGAACTGTTGAACAGACAGAATGAAACTGCTTCCTTGGTTTCACAAAAGAACTCTGTGGAAAACCCAGGGATTGAACCTGTATCTTGATTTGGAATCCAGTTGGGATTGATCCAGGTGACAAAGTCTTCCTGGTATCCTGAGGCATTATTTAGGCAGCTGAGCGCACATTGTTCCTACACTGCCAGTGCTGGGTTAAACCAGGACAGAGAGGTAGCTTGTTACACTGATGCAAAATACAGTTCCTGCAACCAAAGGTAAAGGATCATCTTCATAGAATCAGTGGTAAAAAAATAACAATGGATGTTGATCAAAGTCCATTAATGATTACTGGAGTAAATATTCACCAATGAAAAAACCAAAAGACTGTGTAATCAGGACTTTATGATTTTATAAGAGGATGTTCAGAGCTCCTAGAGCGAGAATACAAATCACAGCAATGCCCACTGGTCAGATTCAAGACTGCATGGCAATGAAACTCTTGATTTTGTGGTTGAGGTACAGGTAGTGTTTTCAAAGACAAAGTAAAGAAGCTAGGCATGTATTCCCCTTGACTTACCTTTGGAATGGACTAAGTCTTGTAGACCTTTTGAAAAAAACCATAGCCACTGATTTCTTTTTTCAGCATCATACATTTGAATGTCTTTTTATAGTAATCTGTTAGTCTAATTGTGTAATCTTAACAACAGTAAATATATCATACAAATTAAACATATCATGACCTTTTCTGTATTACAAAATGAGCCAACTCACTCCCTCAGCACTATTTTGTCTTCCCCTACTTTTGATCTCCCTGATCTAAGCTTTTGCACCAGAGACTGTCATAATTGTCTGTTGTATGGTACTGAATCAGTTGTCACACTTCAACAAATAAGAAATCCAGCAACCCTAAGCTCATGCAAATGATTATTATGGCATAATTCATCAAATTGTTTGACAAACATTATTCAGCCAAGCCTTACAATAAGCAACACTCATTGCTTGAGTCCTAATTATTTCAAAGGTATAAGAAGCTGAGTTTCCCATAGCAACATGGGAACAATTATACAGGTGTCATATAATGAAGCATCTGTTTTGGAGTTTAGGACTTCTTTAGAATCAGGAGCAAAGAAAATGCTTCCCAATGATGGGTAAAAGAAGATGCATCTTGCTACTAATTTGGCACAAATGGAAAGGTTAGGCTTTTAATTGTTTCAAAGAACAAATTGGACTAATACAGTAAGAATAAAAGAGCAGGTCCTCAGTGTGCTGTCGCAAAGAGCAATGCAGTCTTTAATTCTGTATTAAGCAAAAGTAATCAAAAGACATTTAAACAGAAACAAACATAGCTGTGAGCAATCTGTTTCCACTCCATGTGCTTACATCTTAAACCTCAATCTACTGAAACTGGTTTCATGTGATAAGTATTTTAGAGCAAACACACAGCAGGTGCTTACTGTTGAAGTTTGAAGTTGACTTTTAAGCTTCCTCCCAAAGGAGCAGTAGATTGTAGTTCTGCTCTCTGTAGGTTCATGGGAGGTAAGAAAGCAAGCAAGCACAAGAGATTTGCTTCATTTTCAGGTGTCCTGTACAAGGGCTAACCTTTTCACATACTGTTCATGCAAGTTCCATTTGAGGTGAATGTTACCCAGCAGGAGGCAGAAGCTGTGGCCTTTGTTGCTTGCGTACAGGCCCAGCTGGGTGAAACAATAACCTGTAGAGAAGGGCTCTTCTCCAGGAGCTCGGGTGCCAAGGTGGCTTCTCACTATTCTTTTTTTTTTTTCCTCAGCTCACTTTCAAACTTCTCCTTTGCTCTAACCTTTAAGTTGTCCCTTTCAAGAACAAAGTGTTCCAAAATCAGAGTGGAGATATCCTTATGTGCCTTGTTATGCTGTATGTTACCTAAAATCAGTCAGAAAGATATAGCAGATTCTCAGCTGTTTCCAGGGGAGGTATCACATACCATTTTCAAAAGCTAAAAACATTCTTAATCTTTAAAGCTTAAATCTTTAGCACATGAAAGCATTCATATAAAATAGATCAAAAATTTTGGTATTTTCCAATCAAGGATTTTCTTTCAGAAGAAATTTGGAATTTCTACTAAATTGTTTTTGGTAGGAAGTGCTTACTTCGTTGGCAAGCTCTTGAAGTGTTTGCAAAAAGAATTTTGTAAGTGAGGAAGTGAGGAAGAGATTAATTTTTTTTTTTACTCTTCAGATGCATTCATTCTCTGTTGCATCGACAGAAGAGCTAAACAAAGAGTCTTTTCTCTGAGTGTGTGTTTTAATACAGAGGGATTATTGATGAAAGTTTTAGCAGTTACGAGGCTGAAAATTATGGGTAAAAGTCTAAATTTTATTTGGTATTCAGTGAATAGCATTCAGAATGTCATGGACAGGATGCTGAAATCATCCTAGATTACATAAGAAGATAAGTGAGGTGTTGTATTTGAAAGCACTTGCAGCCTTTTCAGTCCTGTTCTCATTCTTGAAAACAGTGTTGCAACAGCCATATTGTGTGTCTCCTGACCACATGTAGATGGCAGATCTCTTGCTGTTTGCATGCAGTATTGCAATGCAGAATTTAAAAAAGAAAAAAATTTTAGGATTATGATTTCTGATTAACAAAAGGCAGCCTCCCTTAGCTGATGCCATTTTCTAATTCTTTTTATTCCTCCAGACTACCAGAAAGGAAATTTTTACCATCTTTTTTCAGTGTCATTTAGCAGGCTTTTAGGGCCCTATGTATACAGAGCTGTTCATGTGGCATTTGTGGGTGTTGGTGATTGATACCCAGATGCAAAATTGGCTGCCTTTGGTTTGGTCTTGATGTCTTTAAAAACTGCAGACTTCCCTGTCTTCCCTGTATGTTCCATTTATATATTGAAGACTAAGGAAAAGAAGGCAGGTGTATGAGAGAAACTGGACGTATGGTAAATTAGAAGTTTGTTCTTTGGCTTATTTCATATGTTTATGGACTCTTTGGTAAAAGTTGTGGAGCCATGTGGATAAAACATCTCTTCAGAAAGCTTTTGTTGCAAAGCTAATGACCATATGTATGAAGTTTCACTTCTCATTTGTCGTTCTGTGGGCTTTGCTTTATGATTCCACCTACTTGCTTGTCTTGCTATTTGGTAAGGCAGATGACTAGTTTGCTAGAGATCCAGGAGGGTGCTTACCAGTGGCTATGAAGACTTGAATCCTCTTTTAATCTGGCCCAGTGCTAAGGCAAAGTTATGTAGAGTTTCTGTGCCCTAGTTCCCCAGCTGTAAAATAGAAATAATACCACTGCTCTGCTTTAGAGAGGTGTTGTGAAGACAAACGAGTTAAAATCTGTGAGGTATTTAGCTATTATAGTAACAAGGGTTCAGAAACATATGGAAAACTAAGACAGATTTCTCCCCTTTCAATGGCATTTCTTTTTTTTTTTTCGTGGTTTTTGGTTTTTGATTTGAAACTAATTGAGATGAAAGTGTATGATTATTCCCTCTGTCTGAAAAAGTTAGTAATATTCACAGACAGGTGTTTGAGCGTATATACAGGCAGATCAAAAAGGAGGAGAGCCAAAGGTTAACATCAGGCTATATGAACCTAAGATAAAACAATGCGTACAGAGATACTTTAATGACACAATGTTACTTGCCAGTAAAGCCATTAACCCCATGACAGTACTACAAGTCCTTTTATATTAGGAGAAGCAATTTTAAACCTCAGTGATTGCTTAAGGAACTGACTATAAAAATAACAGTCCAAACTTACTTCATTAGAGTCCATCCTATTCAGCATAGTTTGTTTTATATCAAAGTTATTCTTGGTTGCAAAGATACATAACATACTTCAGTTAATGTCTTCCTAATATAGCAAGACAGGTATAGCATAACATGCTTTACAAGATATTTATCTTCAGGAGGTGCCTAGTCTGTCTTACTTATGTGATAAAGAATTAATGATGTAACATAAAGCACACAACTGCCTTGCCTTAGATAAAATATATGTTCATATGTTGTCATGCAGTTACGGGAAATTATACTTTGGTGATTTTTAAACTTATTATTATTTATTCTATTTGTAGTTATTATTTCTATATAATATATATATATTTATATTTATTCTATTTTATTATTATTATCATTTAACATAAAAAAATATAACATCTTACCTTGCATTTGGAAGAACAAGGAGAAAGAAATGCAAGAGGAGCTCAAGGGCACTAGTGCAGGGAAGGGTAGAAGGTGAAGAAAGAGGATTGGCAAATATGATTTTGCTTTTGCTTTTTATTACCTTCAACAAACCTAACCCAGCAATACAATGAGATTGAAAATGTGCCTCTAGAGCAGAGAAAAATAATTTGGGGAAAGTTTGGCCCTAACAGCTTCTATTTGGGTGAAAAAAACTCTCAATCAATTTGTGTTGTAAAAAGAATGGTTATCCCTCAAAAGCAAGAATGTGGCGGTGAAACAGAACACCGATATTGGTTGTGTGTTTTGTGAGGGCCATCAGACAACTGTCATCTAGGTCATATCCTACAGTCTATATTATCTCTTTAACGAGAAACATTGGGATCATGCAGGAATATCAGTCAAGGAAAGTTTATTTTATTATGCGATCCAGGAAGAGAATTTGTTGATAATTCAGCTGTCTGGAAGACTGGTTTAAAAAAAGGCTTTTTCTGGCTGTCTTGAGATTGGCATGTAAGTTTTATTGCATTCATTTAGGTGACCTGAATCTAAATGCATCATGTTCATCATGGCTTAACATATTTGACTTAGAAACATGAGATATAATTAATGCCTAATTATTCCATGATGGTGAAGTGGTTGAAGACTTTGAATGAACAGAATTGTGTTCTGTAGCATCTTTAGGGATATTGCCTTTCCACAATGACAGGTATTCTCATTTACAGTTGAAATTAATAATATACATTACATTTTACCATTAGGATGTATATTTTGAACAGTGAAGGGATAACTTTTTTCACTGAATCTTTTGATCCAGTGTAATTATTAGAGGCATCAAGAACAATTCAGAACTTCCCAGTGTACATGGGAAATTGCCTTAGGATGAAGTAAAGTAAATTTTAGAATCTTTTCCATTGGTAATTGATCCCTCAGACTGAATTCTTTCTGCATGTTGAGACAGAACAAGCCCCTGGTTCCCCAAAGTGGACACTTATTCACTACTAGCTCACCCAGTTTCATCTGCCCTGTGGTTACCTCTCTCTGCTTGCATTGAGTTGATTCACCTCACTTTGCAGAGAAAATGTGCTCTTATGCGTTCAGGAGCATCACAGCCAGCTTCCAACATTCCCTGCGCTGTCTCCATAGCTGGAATGGCCCACCACGTGCCTGGCCATCTACCCCGCAGCAAAGGGCATGAAAGCCAAGGCAAGTAGAGGGCAACGATAGAGGCACAGGTTGGGTTGGGTTCATGTGATTTGGTCAGGATGGGGGGGCAGTTGTGGTGTTTTGTGTGTGTAAAACTGCATCCTTTTTTTCTTTTTTTTTCCTTCTTTTTATTCACACATTAAACTTGAGTGCCACCAGAGGAAAGTGCAAATTTCTTTGGGTCAGATATTGGGAACCCTCATTTTGCTCTTGCATCTGATTTCTGAACTACTTTCTTTGAGGCAAGGTAGTGCTCTGTATTTGTGTGTTGTTTCTTGATTCCTATCAATGCTACTAGCATGCAAATCTATCTATCTGTCAGGTTTTTTTATATACTGAGCTGTTTTAAGTAAAATGGTTTTCCAGACGTTATACAAATACATATATTGAAGTAGACATGTCATCAGATTTGTACTATGCAATTCTCTAATCTAGAGCATATTTTGAATAATACAATATAGGTAAATTAATATAGAATGTCTCTTTTCCTTTATGAGACATTAGGGAGTTGATGTGATGCATATTATCTATATAGGAGAACTGTGTTCAGTATTCCATTACGTGAGAAAATATTTCATCCTTCTGTCTTTATCAAGACACCAGTAGTCAGCAAAAACCTGTAAGCTATGCTTCAAAATGTCAAATTAATTTGTGGAAGGGGCAATTTGACTGTGTTACAGGCTATCACTTTGGAAATTCAATCTCTATCTTGCCTGTTTTACTTGATAAAATTTACTACTTCAGGCTTTTTCCTAAAAGGTCTTTTAGATTTTCCACTACATACCTTACAGGGTACTTATATGTGTCTCTCTTGAATTTGTTGGCTTATTTGGTAAGGGAGCCTTTTAAATAGATCATGTATTTTTTGTTACTATTCAAACTTCAGAAAAGTGCTCAGAGATATTTGTGCAACTTTAGTGAATGTTTATGAGGAATTGCTTTAACTTGTTACAGCACTGTTGAGATTCAAAAATAGTTTTCAACAGGATGAAATCAATGATGCTCAGTCAAGAAAATCCAGATAAAATCAATGAAATAGGTTTCATGCATTCCTACATGAAGCTCCTTTCTTTAATGGATCTTGATACTTTTGTATCGAAGTGTCCTTAACCATCTCCTTTGAGGATCATAGTGGCCCTAAAAAAAGGAGAAGTACTACATTTTACTGAGTAGCACGAACATGATAAACTCTGTCTAGTGAGCCAAACACTTCTAGATTGTAACTCTAAAACAGCTGGGGGTTGCATGTTAATGGCAGATGTCGCAAGCATCCTGGGGAGTACTCATAAGGAGTTTTCATAAGCAGTTGGCTGCTCTTGGAGTTGGGTGAAAATCTTCTTAGTTGTCTTGTTGCTGACAGCTTTCCACATGCAAAAAAGCATTAAGAAGTCCCTTTTGAAGAAACTTTTTGGATTTTTTTGTATTACCATAGTAGAATAGGGGTGAGAAGGCCGAGAAGTATGTATGTCATGGAAATGTTTAGTTGCTCTCCTCTTGTTCTGATATCCATCTCTAAGATGGCTATTGCCTCCTCTCTTGCTGTTATCAAAGGCTGTAATGCCTGGACTATTCTGTCTGACATCTGTACTGAAAAACAGAGAGAATTCTCAGTTCTGCTTTTTTTAGTTACTTCTACCACGTTGATACTGCTTCTATGATTCTGCATTTTGTAAAGACCTGTTAAATATTGGTTTTTCAGCACTGTTGTCCCAAGGCCAGTTTTGTTCTTGGTTCTACGGAAAATCTTAATGTGTTACACTTACAAATAAGACCTCTGAAAATAATAATTAATCTGAAGTTTTGCATGAATCAATATACATTACTAGCTAAACATAGCTTGTGACCTAGTGAATTTCTTTTTTTCATTTATTTTCATATCATGACAGAATAACATTGATATCTTTTGGTCTGGCATAGAGATGATGTCAAGAAGTGTGTTAAAGTTCATACTTATTATGATAATCCTAAACAGATGTTGTAATAATTGCAAAAAGATGTTTACATAATCTAAAAAGCTTATTTTTTCAAGTAACTAGTACACTAGCTTTTACATACTGGTTTTACTAGGGAAGTTAAGCCATTACTGTATTTTTCTGGCAGCTTGTGTCTGTGGAAGGCCTTTATCCTGGGGGAAGCAGCCAATTGTATATGACTGATGAAAAATCCAAAGTGATAGTGTATAACAAATTGGGTTATGGTCTTTTTCATTTTACAAGTAAATAGATTTTACAAGAAACTATAATTTTTGCCTTACATGCAAAACAACCTCATTGTAAATGTTTAATTTTAATTCAGTCATGAAAGCTTGAATGCCAGCTCAATGACTATGTAAATTTCTTAGAGTCAGAAGTTGGAAGCACTAATTACTGGCCTTTGTGCTTACAACTGACTTCAGAATTGTTCAATTCATTATGCTGCTTTCACAATAAATCCCTGTTAGCAAAGATATTACCAAGAGGCTTGTCATTCAAAATGGCATCAGGCATTTTGTCTTGATTAAGATGAGGAGTCAAGAAAGCTGACCCAGCAGTGAATCTCTGGCACCCTCTGTGTTTAGAGGTCCTGGGAGTCCTCTGCTGATTAAATCCTTCTGTAAAAGCATTTGTAATGTAAAAGCGTGATTCTGTAAGATTTCATATATCTTAATTCCCCTTGGTTTCTACAGAGTTCCAGTTTTACAGTAGTGACTCCCCATAAAAAGGAGGTGATGGATCAAATTGCTATATTGCTCACTGTATGTTCAGTCTCACAGAATGCATCTTGCATGCTGTTAAAGAATCAGAGCCTTTTGGTAGCTGAAGTATATGGCACCTTTTCCTTCATCTTTTGCAATGTCAGAGTTCCATTACCAGAATATACCATGGTATTGGTGATTTTCCCGCATCATAAATAAGATGTGAATCTGTGAAATAGTTGCAATGCTTGTGATTTTAATTGATTTCCACCACCAACAACCCCCCTAAATTCTAAATGGCTGATGAATTATAACGCATTATGTCTTTCAGGCTCTTTCCTTCTCCTGCCCCCTGACTTCTTCAATGAAACCATACCATACCATAAAGATCTTTGACATTACTTACTTCTGCATCCTTGGGAGAAAACAAATCTGACAAATGGAAAAGTTCCTATAAAAATAAAATAATCAAAATAGGTAAGACAAAATATCTGGATTAGTAATTTTTAATGACTACTTCTGTTGCACTAAATTTGAAGAGTAGTCTACAGATATAGTGACTTGAAAGTAAGCAGGGTATGATAAAATCTCAAGGTAGATTTAAAGAAAACATTTTTAATATTGGCTTTTGAGAGCCTTTTTTACTTATTTTGAAGTTTTATAATAGATTCTAATCATGTTTTGAAGCTTTTCTCTGCAAACATAAAGACTAGAAACTTATTTTTGTTTTAAACAAGAGTCTCATGTAAACACTTTGTTTCAGTGAGCTGAGTTTTTAGGAAGAACACCAAATATTTTGAGACTTACAGTATAATTATCAGAATTATTGATATTGTAGTCAGGTCCAAATGTAGCCCTCAGCTGCTGTCAAGTATGCAGCAAGTATACAACATACATTAAATCAGTGATGACAATTTCACAATGCACTTCAGTGTTGAAGAATGAGAGGTGTTTTCTGCAAGTGAAAGTAACATTATTTGAAAAGCTGCTTGTTACCACATAGAAGAGTTTCCTCCCCAGTCCCTCTCCACTCTCCCCACTTGAGACCTGCGATAGATTTAAAGAAGCAGCATATATATCCTTCTTACTTGCAATTTAAAAGGCAGTACAAGAATTTAGAAGAAGGAAAAAAAAAAGGTAGTGATGGTGTTGTGAGACAGAGCAGAAGGTAGAATAATAAATTGCTTTGTGGGAATCAAAGTCATTGTCTTATGATAGTAAGACACACCACTTTTTTTTTTTTGTTTTAATTAACTTTAGCACATTTCAAATGCCCTGAAACTTCTGTTTGAGTTAACTTTTTGATTCTGTGCCAAACATTTGCCTTTTAACTCTAACATTATCAGCTTTCTAGTTAAATATGATCATAAACAGAAATATCACCATCTGTGGCAATGTCGTTCATGATAAAGATATTGTCAGAAAGGACGTGGAAAGATTGTTCATTCTCTTGTAATAATCCAATAGTATGGGGGCTAAGTCATGCACCAGGGTGGAAGAAAACAGTTCTGCCAGATTCAAAGTTTTAATCTTGGTTTGCCACTTCCATAATGTATTTCAGGATTTTTGGGGTGGAAATCAAATATTTTCTCTCTCTCTTCTTCGCCCCCCCCCCTTTTATCCTTCATTTCCTCTGATACCTTCCTCTCCCCCCCACCTCTCGAACCCAAACACCCAAACCCACAACTCCAAAACAACTCTGAAAGTGTAAGTGTTTAGTGTGGGTTTTTTTGGTGTTTTTTTTTCCCTTGTCTGTTTTGCAAGGAGGAGGGGGGGGAGATGTCATGTTGTGGATAATTTTTTCAGAATCAAATTTCTGTTTTCCAGTTAGTCATATTCCCTTGTCCTTCATATAACTTACAGGAATAAACAGGTCTCGCAAGACACTTTTCATTTAACACAGAGCATTGAACCGTTTTATTTATTTATGGTCCTGTTCACCCACTCCAATCACACATATATGCAACCATTCTGTAACTGAAACCACAGTTTATGCACATTGACAATTGCTCTGAGTTGGTGGACATTCATTTGTGTAATCTGAGGTCACACTTGATGGTCCTCCAGTTTCCTGTCTGAACTTGCTCCTGGGGTTGGATTGCCTGTGGTTCTCGGTGGGTATGGTGTGTCAGCCTGCAACACATCTGTTATTCCTCTTTCTGTGCACTGGATTCATACTCAGACCTTGCGAAACAACCTGAAGGATGACAGTTCATCATCAAGGAGCAACTGCAAAAGTATTCAGTTCAAAGGATACTGTTAAACACAACTGCAATTACTTTTCAGTCTTGTTAAAGCTGCTCTCTTTTTACTCTAGTTCAAGCTATGTCATACGAAGGACTACCAGCTGTGCAGTATTGATTTGAAGTGTAATAATGTGCTTGAAGATTCACTTCTAAAACTAAGATGAAAGATGAATATTTTTCCCAGTGTCAATGGCAGCAGTTATTGTGGTTGTCCATAGGCTAAGGGTAAAAGGTTCAATTCTCTTTTTTCTTCCAAATCTCTATCAAAACTTCTATGTCATCTGTGCAGAATCATGGTGTCCTTTCCTCCTTCCCTTCAGAAGTGCTGTGCAATTCCTGCATGCTCTTGTGTGTGTGCAGTCTATGACGAACCTCAGGAGAGCAGCTATCTTATAAATTAGGATTAAAAGTAGCATTAATCTTACAGTAAAGCCATTAGCTGTAGGTGAGTTACACCATGAGTTTTGTTTACACAATGAAACATTGCTTGGAAAGGTCATTGCAATGCAGAGTATGTTTCTCTCTGCTCTGCCCTTATCCTTATTGTTTCAAGTATCACTGTTCCAGAAAGAGTGGCTAAGTATATTTTAGTTGGTAGTTTTAAAAAGTATTGTACATAAGCGAGTGTTTGCTTACCAATTGGTTATTTCTATAATGTCTCTGAGCTGGAGAGTCCCACTATACTCCCAAGACACAGCTCCAACTCAGTATTACTCTTGCAAGAAGACTGAAATCCCACTTGCTCTCGCAGCAAATGATGTTTGGGCATTTACATGAAGGACGTCAGACTGGTTTTTTTGGCTTGATATTGATCACATGAAGGTGTCAGAAAAGATGGATAGGAGTGCATGATCATGCATTCCGGAAGCCTACCTAGATGGCAGGTAGCAGAATGCACTTTAAAATGCAGGGCATGCTCTTGGTTTTCCCTTTGTGCATACAAACTGATTCACACTGGGTCTTTCTGAGGGTAAATAGCATGGAACATAACATAAACCTTGATCTCAAGGTCACATATACAATGCTATGTAGATTCAATCAATAGGTACTGCAACTCAGATTTTCAGATTATCAGAATTTTGATTGGTTGCATATGTGCTGGCTTTTCTGGAAATGCTTCCATCAACACAGGAAATAGTAAAGCTTTATTTTAAGTAATTAATTGTATTTAGGCTCTGTTATGATCCCGTTCTGACACTGCTGAATCAATATATTTTTGATAGCTCCGAATTAAATGCTTTGGAATTTCTACTCCATGAGAAATTCTTCAGCAGCAATGCTTAGCTATAATTCAAGAAAAGTAAAAGCAAAACAAAAGCCCTTTAATTCTAGTCTTTCCCAGAGATCAAAAATTCATTTTTCAGAGCAGCTCTAGTAAGCAGTGGCATTAGTTCTGTTTATGTGACAGATACATTCCTGGTAGAAGAGGAGGACTGTTCCATACTTTAAAAGTTAGTTTGAGGATTAGCTTGTGCATTTGCTTGCTGAGTTTTGTTCATATGGCCTTTTACAAGGGGACTTGGTATCTCTGTCCTCCACTGTTTGGCCTCAGTAAGATATTTTTTCTGTTTCACTGAGGCAACTGATAGAGGGCAGCTCTCTCTTCTGCCAGGGCAAGACCCACTTGGGCATCTGTACCTGAAAGGACACCAAAAAGAAGCTCAAGGTTTTCCCAGAAAACTGTTTTGTAGGTAGTATGGGCTAGTAAATATATCACAGATGTTCTACTGGCTGCAAAAGAAAACACACTAGTGGTACAAGGGAGCATGATATTGAGTGGAATATGAAAGGCAATTTTATGGTTCCCTTTTCCTTTTGGTTTTGCCTGTTTGGGACTGTTGTCTTTGGGGATCAGGAGGGAGGGTGGCAGGAGTTTTCAAGTGGTGTTTATTTTGCTGTGAAGAGACAGGCTAATTATTCCAGTTGTTACTGGAGGGGAGATGAGGAGACTGAGAGCTGAAGGTAAAACAGCTCCCTTGTTTTGTAAGGGGAAAACACCATGTTGGAAGGTCAGCTGTTCCTGGCCTAGAAGAGTCTATGAATCTGTCCTTTGTTGATTCTTTCCCACTCACATTTTTGTTCTAACTGTTGTCTTGATGTAAAATATCTTGTTACACTTTTAATTTTTTTATTTATTTATTTGTTTTAAAAGCTTTAGTGCATATGGGGTAGATCTTTTCGTCAAGGTAGCCTGTAACACAGCATAGCACAGAGCTGGGATTGGAGTGTTTAGTTCTCTTTATGGTCTGCAAGACAGCCTTATATAGATTCAAATCATGCTACCTCAGTTTCCATGTCTGTCAAATGGAAATCAGATGTATTGGGAAGAAATATCATAAAGACCTTATAATGAATTTAAGATGAACATCCAGTGTAGGCACATGATAGAAGTTTTGAGGAAGATATAGCAATAGAAAGAGCAATTTGTAAAGATAATTACCATATAGCCTTACATACTCCCCATCTTCCCCAAAGTAATTTGGTTTATATTCCACTACTTTCTCATGGATTTTATTCTTTCTTTGTTTTTTTCCCTTCCTCCAGGTACCTTTAAAAAAGCTGTTTCTAGATTTCTACAAGACATAGACAACACTGATTATAAACATTTAAGCATTTTACTTGTTTATACTCTATGTGTGCCAGGTTGATCACTTCAGCTGCACTGTACAATTTAGGGTCTCTGTGCATGATACCTGTTTTTGTTTTCTTCTCCAAGGGGTTTTAAGTTTGATTTCCTAAGGCACTAAGGTTATCTGCTCACAGTTCATCTGTCAGTAATTTTTGAACTCTTCTTTAACTGTAACCAAATTTTAAGTATGATTAGAAGACAGAGCTTCCCCTCCCCTCATCAATTAGCTCTGCTTGTGAGGAAAAGGCAAGCAGCAGTAGAAAGCAGCTATTAATTTTGGCAATTAGCTGTTGCCAAACATTCAGCTGCTTTGGCATGCTGAGCGAGAACTCTGTGCTTCCCACAAGCCATGGTATACTTATCTCTGGCAGCAATGTTGTTCCTTGTCTCTGGGGATGAAGAATTAAAGCTAAAGCAATGGGAAGGAAGATTAAGGAAGAAGACACCTATGGGTAAACAAGCTTCATCGGTTGAATGGCTTTTTTTTTGTCATTTCTTTCAAACATTTCCACTCTCTATATGTTTCTTTGCTATAGATTCTAGATCCTTTCCTTCCTTTAGATCTTTATTTTTTTATAGTATTTACTTCCAAAAGCCCTCCATTCCCAGACTCAGTCTTTGCCAAATTTGCATCAGTTTCCACAGCTCCACTTCCATCCAGTATTTGGTAATTTTTTTCTGTCATTCTGTGAAAATCAAAATTGTATTGATTGTACAATCTGACCAATGATTTGTGCAAATTGATTATGTCCCTAACTATTCCTAAAACGCACCTTGCATTTTTAGGCAAAAAACTCACGACAGCATACAGGCTTTATTGGAATTTTTTTTGTTTGCTGGAAATCTTGAATTCAATGAGTTTCAAACAAGCCTGAAATTTTTTCAGCCAACAATTGAGTCAGCTGAAGCCTTACTAACAATTTCTGCCAGGCTTGCAAAGTATTTGCATGGACTTTGAAAACAGATCAGAAGAGTAGTCTGCAGGATTCTCAAAGTATGCAAATGTTGCCTTTAAGGAATATATACATGAACAAAATAATTTGCTTGCCATAAGAGAGTATTTCCTGTGTTTCACTTTTTTCTACAAATCATTGACTGAAATTCTTATTTTCTCCCACAGTAGGCTCAGAATTCATTTTCATTCGTTTCTCTTTACCCTTTTCTCTCTTATGTCTTCCCCCTCCAGAACTCTTCTCTGCTCCCTTATTATATTCCACCTCTGCTGAGGCAGAGATATATAAACAGTCTCAAATATACTCAATTCTCATCGCGAATGGCCACAAGGAAATATAAATTGATGCAGGAATTGGGCTAGAGAAATAATAAACAAAATTAAAGAAGTATAAAAACCCTTCTAAATTAATAAACATTAACTTACATTTTTGTCACCCCTGCTTTCCATCATTAGACCTAAAAAGGAAATCTGGATTAATAATAGGGGAAATAATAGGTAAAATATGGAGTTCTAATATCAAGGAAGAAAAGACCTGTTATGTCACTGATTCCTTTTCATTTCCCATGCTGCATGGATCCTTGTGGTATATTGTTCAGTCTCATTTAAGNAATAATTTGTTTGTTTTTAAATGCATGCTAGTCATCTTAATACTGTTTAATAAAGACAGCATTGAAATGAAAAGCAATAAGTAATGCTGTAAATAGCTACTTCCTATATTTTTTAGTATATTAGTCCACACAAATTAATTTGTAACGTCAGCATTTTGGATCAAGATCAACCCAAATGCTTTATTAAGAACTGTTGTAAGAAATTAACACAGAGGAAATCACTTCTCCTGTGGGCCAGTTAAGAAATGGTACTGGTCTTAGAATAAAATCCTGGGGCTCTGCTTAAGCCTCATTGATTTTTACTGGGAGTCGCTGGACCTATTGAAAGGAAAATAGATACCTTTGAATGTTCAGCAACAAAGAAGCAGCTCCTATCTCTGTGTTACTCTAGTGACAAATGCTCGCTGGCTTCTCAGCACAAAAGAAAAGAGCGCTTTTAATAGACAGAGCTCATACTTGCAATTCTGATGCTGCCAAGCTTGACAAGGAAAATCCTACCACCTCCACTTTCCTTATTGTTGGTGTCAGTATGGCTTGTAGGTAATGAAGCAATGGATACATTGCGAATCTCTGTATACAGAGGTGAAAAAATCAGGACTCAGCTTACAAAGATGACAATTCATAAGAGCAAAGTAAAAGCAATCATTATGGTATAAAACATTTCAGAAAAATCCCATGGAAATAAGAAATTACTGTTACCTAGCATTCCCCTGTGGTAACAGCATCAGGACTCTTCTAAACTTGCTAGTTCAATATGGAGGAGTTTCTCAAACAAATGAGGAATATGGGGATTTCTTATAAGTAGTAGAAAGTGAAACAAGTATCATAGGAATTGCTGGATTGAGGCAAAGTGGTGACTTACTTGGTCTGTTACACATTAAATCAGTGTGGGCGGTGTACTAATAACAGCATTGGCAAAGTCAGGCAGCAGGACAAAGCAAAAATGTCTACCCTGGTTGCTGACTATAGGGATTGTAATCCTGCAGCACTGTATTTGCATGCAGCTTCTCAAAGCTCCTGGTAGGATAAGAGTAGGAAGAAGCTGCTGGTAAAGGGCCAGTTGGTACCTCTGCTGAGCATGGAGAGAAGACGGGGTAAAGTCATAAGCAGTCTCAGAGCAGATTAGGGGAACAAGGGAACACCCCTGACTTTGATAGCAGATGTGATGAGAGTTTACAAAATTAATACTAGCACAGTCTTGCAAACCACTCATCGCTTTTGTTTGGGGTGGGGTTATTTATTCTTTTTAATAGCTAAAGTAGGCTGTCATGGAGGTCGAGTGTCAAATGTTGTATAATGNCAGATTTTTAAATTTCTTTAAAATGCATTATTTCCTGCCTGAGTGTAAGTACATAAGATCTCTGTTCAAGTCCCTTTACCTCTATGACACTTCAGTTTATGCATAGAAGAGATGCTGTTCAGGAACAAGTTTCCTTCATGTCGAGTCTTTGTATACTTTTTATGTGCTTCTACTAAATAACTGAATGACCCTAATAGGATATTCTTAAGAGGAACAGGAAATCAACCTGCTATAC
>WAAD01014748.1:27921-40752 GCA_013389945.1 Fregata magnificens
CAGTCTCAGAGCAGATTAGGGGAACAAGGGAACACCCCTGACTTTGATAGCAGATGTGATGAGAGTTTACAAAATTAATACTAGCACAGTCTTGCAAACCACTCATCGCTTTTGTTTGGGGTGGGGTTATTTATTCTTTTTAATAGCTAAAGTAGGCTGTCATGGAGGTCGAGTGTCAAATGTTGTATAATGGAAAAAAAGGAATCTTGGCCTCTAGTTAATCTGGTATTATTCTTAATGTGTAACGGGATGCTATTGAACCTAATAATCTGTAGATGACCTAAAGTGCAGTTTGGAGGAAGAAGCATTCTCTGATAATGGTGGCTTCAAACGATGGAGTGGTATCTCACCCCTGATCACTCGTCTACCAGTTTTCATGTTCCCTTTTGAAAGCGTNAATTTCTTCATTATGTAGTGTTTTTCTAGCTTTTTAATTCATTTCCTGTTAACTATCTTAATAAAATCTCCTCACTGAACAATGAAATATAAAAACATTACACATGATTCATGAAAACCTCCATTGGTTCACTCATATACAGCTACACAAGTCTACTGAATTGCATTCCATTGCATCCATGTAACTACTTATATCTAAATCAGTTTACTGGAAGGATGTTGCAGAAGGCAACAATGCTGTAAAAAAAGAATATCACCTCTATTGTGATCATTGCAACTTTCATTTACATCTGTCCGCTTCGCCACAGAGCAGAGGAGTAACATCATTGTGCTCTTGTGTGGATTGTGAATGTCAGGCTGCAAACAGTTGCTCTTACCGGGTGCATGTCTGACTTCTTTTTTTAAGTATCATGACAAGTTTTTAGTTGGTGAGTCTGCATGAATTCTGAAAGATATATCATTTCAATTCACTAGTTCCCTAACCCCAGTTCCTCTGCCTTGCATATTACACCAAAAAGCCACCGTAGATTTTTTTACATTTTAAGATTGTCCTTTTTAGTGGGACATCGGTTGGGCTCGATGATCTTAACGGTCTTTTCCAATCTAAATGATTCTATGAATCTCTGTGAATATATTGTTTTGTGTAACTAAAACCACTTAAATGAATAATTCGAACTCAAATGGATAGCTAAACTAAGAGCAGGAGTAGCTCAATTATTCTTTGTAACACTTTCTCTAAGCTTTTAGTACTTCCAGGAATTCTCTCAATTCCAGCTACTCATTAACACCTTCATAAAAGTGATACTTTTTTTTTTAAGAAAGGGGAAAAAAAAAATTCTTGTAAAGCCATGTAATTGATATCATAAAAATAGAAACAACACACCCATTTCTTGATTCTTCCTAAAATCAGAATGACGATCCATTAGAGAGCCATAGTTCCTAGCAGGAAATATTCAAGGTGTTCCTTACTAACTAAATTTGTATGATGGTTCATGCAGGGAGCCATGAAATTCCAGGAGGGTAACACAAAGAACAAGGGCACTCAGCATGGTTTTCACAGCATTCTTGAAGATAGATGTGAGAGGATGGGCCCTGTGAATATTAAATTTTAAAAGCCTCTTATACTTCAGGAAGCTTTTAAAACTATAAAAAATTTAAAAGGATTTATAAAAACTACATATACACAGTCTTCTAAAGAGCTTGAAATATGTTTGGAAAGATCAAAGAGGAATATCTTACATTATCATGTGATGGGGGAAGGAGAAGGGAGGGAGAACAAGTGTCTGGAGTTTGGTGTTGCAGGTGAAGAACAGAACTGAGGATAAAGGTCTGCTTTTCACAGTCTTATCTGGCACACACTGTTTGCCATCTTCACTTTTTATATCTATCTTAGTGCTACTTAGAAAATTGTAGAGGGAGGTGGGGTGTGAAATGTCTGAATAACCCATGATGTTCTGTGGAAAAGAAATGTGCCAGTTTTAGTGCTTGAATGGCTGTAATTATCATATTGTGGGCGAGAGTGCTGAAAGCTTAACATTTCAGTGAAGCATGGTGGGATTATACAATGCAAGATGTTGATATGTACCTATAACTTGCACATGATATAGTGTGACATTAAAAGCAACAACAGAACACCCGTTGCCTTTAGGTTAAAACCATATGTGAAATTTAGGTCTTTTCTAAAGGGCCCTTTATAAATGTTGCATGTAGTACGTTGCAAGAGGCTTACACAGTGGCACTTGACAGTTCAAAGAGTTCTTTCAGTTTTACTATGGTGAGTGTACTTCCAAACTTGAGACTCCAGTACCCTCCCTCCTAAGCAATTACACCATCTTTCAGGATATTCAAGGAGCTATGCATTAAGCTTCTATCTTTCTCTCCCGTTTTCTCTCTTCTTTCTTTCCCCTCCCCCCCTTTAAGAGGTGATGGCAGGTTAAATTTAGTTCAAGTTTTAAGTTTGCAAAGCTTTTCTTAAAAGAAAAAAAAAAAACAGACAACAACCCCCCCACACACAAAACACCCACCCCACACAACCCCCATTAACAATAATTTTAAAAAAAGAAATAAGTAATCCACATTCATTGTTGAAGCAGGTGGAGGTAACTAACCTGCCCCAAAAATCACAGTTAATTTCTCACTGTAACTCACTTCTGTGTACTGTTTCACTTTCGTTTTGTGGCTCTTCATGGATTTTTCCATAACCATTGGTGGTTTGTGCTCAGATAGGTCACATTTATTTTCTCTCCAAATTACCTTCTCCAGAGAGAGAATGAATTTTGTTGGTCAGAACTGAATTTATCTCAAATACTCACAATCAGTGTCAATTGCTGCTACTCTATTCTGCTAAAATAATTGTTGCCTCAGAAACCATTACAATTCCTACTTCTTAGTGTTTTCCATGCTGCTACTCTAAATTCTTCTGTACCTGCTTACTGGTTTTTGTCTTGTCAGGTCTGGAGTTTTCCTGCAAAATGTACAGGAGCCGTCAGTGGGGTGCCTTTTCTCCCACTGTCTTGTGCACCTGAAGTCACATAATAGCTGTTACCATGTACTGCACTATGAGGATGACAGATCTTCTAATTTGGCTGTGGTAGCTGCTTTTGAGCCAGGATCCTTTGGTGGCTTGCAATGAGGAGCCAGGAACAGTCTAAAAAGCTTTAGAGGCAATAACTGTGTGAGCTAAAGGGCTGCTTGACTAATTTTTTTTTTTATTTATATGAAGATGTAAGTAAACACGTACGGAACAGAATCCAGTTGCTTCCACTGTCTGTTTGAAACTCCTATATAGCAAAATTAATTTAAGACCCATATTTTGAGATTTTAACATTATCAGAGCATGGAAATGAGTAACTATGCTTCCTAAAGGTGTTTAGGTGCCTTATATACTGAACATATCCATGAGGCCTTCCATGATCTACTGAACTTTTCCAAGAGAGGTGCATTGCCTTATGATGATAAACCGTTTATTTCCTCTTTCTTTTATATTTCGTCTCTCTTTGTGTTTAATGTTATCTTACATAAAAATGAAGTATTTTTCCCCAAGAATGATCCCAGTATATTTTACAAACGGAATACTTTGAATTTATTTAAACTCAGTATAATCCTATTAAGTAGCCTCCAAAAATAGGTATGTGCATGTAGAGTTCTATATTTCTGTGTGCCCTGTGAAGCACACAGAGGTGCTGCACGTCATATTTATAAGCTCCGTCTGTAATTCTTTCTGCAGCTAAGCCTCCCACTGAAGCCATCAAGCGAGTTACTTTTACAAGGAATGCAGACTCCTACCCAAAGTGAATATTTCTTGTTATAGACCAAGCCAGGGGATGCTGAGGGAATATTCAGTTGCCTTTAAAAGTTACAGTAAAGTTTTGAGTCTCTAAGCAATAGTGTTACAGGAGAAGAGTAAGGGTGTGCAATGAAAAATAAAGTAGTGTTTCTCTGCATAAACAAGCCAATTCACTTCTCACATTTCTCAAAAACAGAATATAGGATGATGATTTTTGGCACAAAAAGGAGGTGATTTTTGTAAACGAATAGGCAGAACAAAGGAAGCAAAATAGCATAATGCCTGTGTCAAGGTGTAGCTTCAGCCTCTTAGTTTGACCACTCTTATGAAGCTGACATGCTAGATGTGCTCACTTGTGTTTGGTTTAGGCAAATGCTTTCCTTGCTGAATGTCCTAATTACCAACAAAGACTCCTATCAGAGTCTCTCAAGACGTTTCAGTCCCAAATTACCATTTGCCTGTTTACTGTGTCCGCATAGTGTCCTGGCCTAAATATTCATTCATTTTGAAACTTGTGAAGTCAAAGTCCATTACTGAAACAAAAACTATTGAAATAATTTGAAATTTGAAAGCAAATTTGGCTTCACCAGATAAGAATGGTTAGTTGCCATAGTAAAAACACCATGCAAGGGGGAATTAAACATCATTACAATCATTCATAAGTACTGAATAGCTGTTCAAAGCTTTTCCTCTTGGCATATGGCAAATCAAAATGTTTGTAACTTTGTTGTAGCAAGAAGACAACCCCACTGGCTTTTTTTTTCTCTCCCAGCTCACTCTGAGGGACAGCAGATTAGCAGCCTTCCCACCAGTAACAGCCGGAATAACAAACTATGAAACAGTGAAAGGCAGTCTAGTGGTTAGGAAAGGTGAGGAGATCTTGGCTTTTGCTCATGAAACATTTATCAAGCCAAATTCCTGTAAGTAATATCCTTTAACTGCATATAGAGAGTGAAAGATAATGGAGAATGTCTCAACTCTGTTAGCGCAATAAATTGCGTGACATTTTGCAGAGTTATATAACACTAGCTAGTGTTAATATGACACCAATTGATGCTAATCAGTTAAACCTCCCCCCCCCCAAAAAAAAAAAAACCCAAAACAAACCCAAAACCAACAAAAAACCCAACACATTAATCTCAGAAAACTTATGAGGGAATGTTTTGCTATCACATAGCCTTCTCTTTGTTTTTAGGAGAAGGTAACAACAGCCTAAACGTTCACAATGTTACGTGTATTGAATAGTGTTGACAAAACCCATCACTGAAATATTATGGAGGATGTAGCTTGGCAATCTCACTAAACGAGTTAGGAAACAGAGCAAATCCAACACTTCTATTCCTATAAGCTTTTCAGTTGTGTTCTAAACTTTTCCTGTCCAACAAGCATGCTAAGAAATCATAGAATCATAGAATGTCCTGAGTTGGAAGGGACCCACAAGGATCATCAAGTCCAAATCCTGTCCCTGCACAGGACAACCCCCAAATCACACTGTGTGTCTGAGAGCATTGTCCAAACGCTTCTTCAATATTGTCAGGCTCGGCGCCATGACTAACTCCCTGGGGAGCCTGTTCCAGTGCTCCACCACCCTCTGGGTGAAGAACCTTTTCCTAATATCCAACCTAAACCTCCCCTGGCACATCTTCCTGCCATTCCCTCGGGTCCTATCATTGGTCACCAGAGAGAAGAGATCAGTCCCTGCCCCTCCTCTTCCCCTTGTGAGGAAGCTGTAGACTGTGATGAGGTCTCCCCTTAGTCTCCTCTTCTCCAGGCTGAACAGACCAAGTGACTTTAGCAGCTCCTCATACAGCTTCCACTGTAAACCCTTCACCAACTTCATGGCCCTCCTCTGGACACTCTCTAGTAGCTTTGTATCCTTTTTATACTGTGGCGCCCAAAACTGCACACAGTACTCAAGGTGAGGCCGCACGAATACAGAGTAGAGCGGGACAATCACCTCCCTCAACCGGCAAGCGATACAGTGCTTGATGCACCCCAGGACGTGGTTGGCCCTCTTGGCTGCCAGGGCACACTGTTGGCTCATGTTCAGCTTGCCATCCACCAGAACCCCCAGATCCCTCTCTGTGGGGCTGCTCTCCAGCCTCTCGTTCCCCAGTCTGTATATACATCCAGGGTTGCCGTGTCCCAGGTGCAAAACCCGGCACTTGCCCTTGTTAAACTTCATATGCTTGGTGATTGCCCAGCTCTCTAAGTTGTCCAGATCTCTCTGCAGGGCCTCTTTGCCCTCGAGAGTGTCCACAGCTCCTCCCAATTTTGTGTCATCAGCAAACTTAATTAGTATTCCTTCGAGTCCTGCATCCAAATCATTTATGAAGACATTAAAAAGCAGTGGCCCCAAGATGGATCCCTGCAAAACCCCACTAGTGACCGGTCGCCAGCCCGATGTAACCCCATTTACTATAACCCTTTGAGCCTGACCCACCAGCCAATTGCTCACCCATTGCATTATGTGTTTATCCAGCTGTATGCTGGACATTTTGTCCAGGAGGATACTGTGAGAGAAAGATTTACTGAAATCTTAAATTCTTCTTTGATGTAGTGTCATCCCATAAAAATGCAAGAAACACACCATAGTTTTACAGACAGAATCCTGTGTTGATGATTTCAATCATTGCAAATGAAAATTCTATTTTAATTGTACAGTTTGGCTGTTAGTCTCCACTTGTGTTTACATATTTTTACACTTTTGGCCTTCTGACTTTATATCTACTGACCAGAGCAAAAGAAGTACCAAGTGATTGGTCTTTGGGTTTTTTATCTTTGTTTTGCTGAACAATGAATTTCTTGCCTTATCTGAAATATCTGAAACTGTCATCTAACTTTGGATATTTTTTCTCTCTTTTTTTTTTTTTCTTTTTTCCCCACCACACTTGAGGCAAAGAATCAATCAATAGTGACAACTGCTACATTAGTATGACCTCATGGAAAAAATTGAAAAGCAATATAGTGTGTTTTGAATAACTATAATCTCTACTTAATAGCCTTTACAAAGAGTAAGGAACTTTTTAACAGCTGGGACCATTGTCCTGTGTCTCCTGTGTTTGAGACCTTTGTATTAGAATTTAATGATAAGTACTCTGGGACTACATCTGGCAAAGGACTTGGACACCTTCTGGTTAAATGTTGTAACTTTTAGGGGTCTGACATTCATATTATTATCCCAGACCTCAACTGAGACATTGTCACCTTCTTTATTTTGCTTTGGGCATATCCCATTTTCTGTTCAGAACTTTTTTCTAGGGGTAGAGGGGAGAAAAAAAATGAGTGACTCTTGCGAAATAGATATCGCATTGTAGCAGCCATGTTGAGCATTCTGACAGATAACTGTGAAGCCCACATTACTTATTATCTGCATGCCTATGATCTGCACGGGCATGGAGAATCTGACGTCCATTGGAGGTATGGGGCTTGGTGTGCATGTATTGATTAACTGTGTAGTGCATGTGTAGAGATTTTGACTCACTCTGAACCCAATGAACGCAGTGTGAAGGCCTTTCACAGCACTGGAATGCACAGCTCCAGGAAATACTTATTCAGGAGGTCTCAGCTTCCTCCACCTCTGCTGGGAAGGCAGGCACCTGTTAAATGCTGTTTTACAGAACTGAACAGAGATCCCAGTTCTCTCCTAAAAGATAGTTAATGGTGCTTTTTATATGTGTGTGTGTGTGTATATATATATCTTTTTATATATATATATTTTTATATATAAATAAATAAAAGTTAATAGAGAATTTTCCAGGCTGCAAGGTCAGGTCATGTGTCCACTTTTGAGAATTGCCTGTAGTGAACCGTATCTGTATCTTTTACCTCCTGCTCTAACCAAAAAACTATTGCAAGTGTTGGGAGGGGAGATGAGAGGAGTTGGAGACAGTAAGTTGAATGGGAATCCTTCATTCTTATCTTCGAAACTCTATTAGTACTGGTCAAAAAAACCAAAACAAAACTAAGTTTCCTGAGATGGAGAGAGCACTTTGAAGTGAGTATAGTTGAACAACCTATTTTTTTAGAGCACCTATTTGGAAAAAAGCAAGCTCAGATTCCTACCCCTTCTCTCAGAAACATTTCTGTATTTTTTTTCAAATAGTATTTCAAGTAATTCACAAAAAAATCCTTGGATTAGGGAGTGCGCTCTATGATCATAGACTTTAATACCTTTGTAGTCAGGATGCCTCACAAATTAGGTGACAATGCCTAACTTCTGCTTAAGCTTCTTTTTTTTTTTTTTTTTCCCCCCCCTTTGCAAGGCTCTGGATTTTATATCCCTGGATGACTAAAAGAGAATATCTAGTAACTACCTGCCACATCACACCAATTCACAGCAGCGTCCTGCAGTAATGAGTCTTCTTTCCTGTATTTTCCAGTGCTTATGCAAAGCTTCTTGGAAAGATTATTTCTACACCTGAGGTAGACTGCAATTAGTATGCTATAGATAGAGAAGTGTGTAATATGCACAATATATCATTTGTCTACTGTAGCCTAAAGAATTGGTTTCTACCCTGGAAGAATTCTTGAATAAAGGTATGAAAGCACTGATGGATGTGCCAGATCTATCTATCTCATACAGTGAATAGACCTAAAGGGAGAAAATTGATAACTCTGTGTTCAGTGCTTTATCTGCAGACTGTGCAGTAAATAATTTATGTGACAAACATTAAGTAATGACGGTATAGGAAAATGTGAAGTAACTCTTCCTTTATGAAGCCAGCTATGCTGTATATGAAATGGGAGGGTATAGAGGGTCCTCTGGGGAGAGACTATGTAAGTAGCAATTAAATACTGTATTGTAATGCATATACACTAGGGGATAAAATATAGGTTCTGTGGGCATACTTTGTAGCATCTCCTAGCTCTCCATTAGCCTGACTTTCTTGCAGACTAATTAGCAATTTCTGTAATCTTCCAGTGTGATTTGTATTTCAGTTGCATATCATGGTTATAAAGAAAGGGATCTTATGCATATCTCTGTTAATATTACTCTTTTACTATTTTTAAACAAGAATAAATAAATACAAATATGTGTGGGTTTGTGCATTCCATGATGCCATTGTAACCTGCTAACTAGAGCTAATATAATACTGTAAGCTGATATTCAGCTGAATTTTGAGTGGTTCCCAGTTCAGGCACATTCATGAACCTTTCTCTCTGTTTTTACATGCACACACAGATTTTTAGCTAAATCTTATTCAGAATACCAATCTGATCACCTGTACTTCAATAAAAGTCTTACATAAATACCTAAAACTTCATTTGCTCTTGTGTGTTTATCATTTTTCTGTTTCAGAAAGCTGTAGTCAGTCAAAGACCAAGAACAGTACTAAATCATTCAATTTTGTTGTTATTGCATGAATATAAGACTTTGACTGTGCCCTCGATGTCTTGTCTCTTCTTACAACACACTGTAGTAGTGGTGATTAGTGTCCTGACTTAGATTTGTCAGAATGATCTGCAGATCAGCTTGCAACCCATGGTATGGGGTGGAATGTGGGGGAAATGTTCTGTGGGCCCTTTGAATCAGATGTAAATTGGTTGTGATTGCAGGCTGGACATACTTAAAGGCTCCCATGCTCTCTTCCAGTGTTCTGTTCACTTTTGTTCATCAAGAGAGGGAAAATGAAATGTAAATCTGGAAACAAAGCACATAATATAACTGATGAAAACCCAAAGCAAATGTAAAATGATGACCTGCAGGCAGAAGGTGTTTATTCAAGCTGCTGGTTATGAGACCCACTAATATTCAGAGTCCTTGTGCTGCAAAGGGTTAAATTTCATCCTTCTTGAATGCTTACAAATACTGTGAATATTTTCAGAAATTAAGATTTCTTTAAGAGTGCTCAGTAGAGTTGGATGTTGCAAAGCGTTTGGTTAGCTATATGATTGTATAAGGATTCATGAGCAGCTTTTAAAACTTACCTTTGAATTGAATAATTAATGGAAGTAAGACATTGAAACTTCCATATAACTAATACTCAGTCAAGCTTAAGAGAACTGAATACTGAAATTGTGCTAAAACTGAGGTTGGAAGAAAGTCCTAGAGTATGGAATGTCAAATCTCTTCACAATTACAACAAATTATTTAGGTACTAATTTTCTTTTTCCATTCCACAGTTCTGTACCTGGGAAACAGGGAAAATGTTTTTGCTCTGTACCTAAAGAGTCAGAGGCAATATGTAGAAATTGCTTATAAAACCAAGCCCCGCAAAACTAAAAAAAATCCAAGCCTGAAGACACATGGAATGAATTAGAGAATGAATAAACTGTAGGTGATGATACCAAAAGCAAAATCTACCCAAATATGTCCATTATTGACTATATGCTGTTATTATTTATTTAATGAGATTACAGGTACTACTGCCTACATGGTATTTATCAGCTTGCAGAGGTGTCACTCACGGTATAAGTTCAGATTATATATGTTATAGAGCAATCTGAAATAGGTTTTTTTTTTACATTAATGGATTTACCTATATTTTATTAAAGAAGGTAGAATAAACATTTTCCAATTAAACAACAGCGATCTTTGTTGTCTTTGTATTAGCAGCAGTTGTCTCTAAAGTGAAAATAGTTCTGTTATCTTTTTTTTTCATTTTTAGTATGCAATGTATAAGGCTAGTACAGATGTTTGTACATATTTTTTTTAATAGCTTGAGAATCACCTTAAAATATCTTTTGCTAAAAGCCAAAAAAAAAAAAAAATCTGTATTTGCTATTTTTATAGTATGTACGTAATGCAAAAGAGGGCACTGCTTTCTCAGAAACATGTTATTGATGATGCCTGCTGTTTAGCAAAATCATTAATTTGGTTAAATGTCAGCAACAAATTTCTGCCAGATTAACGGTTTTATACAAAACCTGAGAGGACTTAATATTCACAGGGACAATCAAAACTGTATATTGAATATGACAACATTGCTTCTCAGATATTGATAGGTTTCTAAAAATCTTTAGATTTGAAGTTGTGTGAAATCTGAACCTACTGACTCTCTTCGGTATAATGGTGGAATACATCAACACAAATATGAAAATTCAAAAAAATCTGTGCTGCTATTTGCATTTTTTTCCTTTATTGTTAGAGCAGCTTAAAAAACACCTCATTAAAAACACCTAAAAATAAAGTGTAACATTAATGTCTTTAGTTATACAGCTGTCAGCAATACTAGTCACAGTTTAATCAAAATATCAGTAAAGTTGCTGCCACTTAACTAAGTAGCCCAGAAAATTATATCCTGTTTTGCAGTGTATATTTATGTTAGTTCTTTTTAATGCGTTACTTAACAGAGGAAGCAACAACATAGTAAGTCTTTTATCCATAGTTTCAGAAGTGTAGCAGATTTTCTTTCATCTTTTTACTGTTTTTTTTTTCTTCTAGCCGATAATAACATTAATAATAATGAAGCAAAACTTTGTATTGTAATTGATCTCAGTAAATACAGACTGTGCCCTTCAACTGTAAAAAGTAATTTAAGTTTTCAAAATATCTGAGAATATTCCCATGGTGCTTTACCAATAAACCAGAATTTCCTATATGCTAGTCCCTTGCTTAGTGCACAAAAGAAGAAACTTGAGCGTGAAGCCAAAGGCATTTTTTGACATATGAATTCTAAACTTTACCAGCCTTTTAAAAAGTAAATATTAAACTGTATATAAAAATTGTGTAACTTCACTGTAATTAAGCAATCAGGTGGCAAGTATTTTCCTTATGTTCTGTATCATGTTTCACAAATGGGTAATAAACATTTAATGTATTTAATGTGCATGGCTTTTATGATGTTTAGTTTTTGATACTGCCATGAAATGACTGGCTTCGGAAAGCAATGTGAGATTTTTTTATCAGAATCTCCCACAGGTAAATTTTGTGAACTACAAAATCTAGTTTACAAGTCTTTGAAAAAGACAAAGAAATGAAATAGCCTGGCTTCCTGTGACTGATTTCTTCCCCACCTTTCCTCCATAGCTACATCTTCTGGAAAGATTCAAAGAGATACATCCTTTTACTCCCCACCCTGCTTCTCTTTCTTACCTCTTTTTCTCTTACTTTCTTTTTTGCTTTTTATAATGTATTTTTTACCTTAATATCCTGCATATACTCTTGATCCTGGACAAGAAAAGAAAGGCCAAGAATAAAACAACGTAACATGGAAGTAAGCTCTCTGTTATCCTCTCTCACTCTTGCATCATGGTGCTCTGGGTTCTTTGTGTGTTGTAGTAACATGAATCTCTCTAATGTTGAAATCTTGATTTTTTTTTTTTTAATGGGATATGAAGTCTATTGTTGCTTCCCATATCTCTTAGAAGCGTTTTCTTACCCTGAAGCAATTTATTTGTCCAAATTCATTAAGGGTTCTGCTGTAGCTTCCATAGAAACTAGTCTCCCTGAAGTAGTTAGTGTCCTCTTATTCTCTGCTAATGAAGAGTCCTCAACCTCATTTCAGTACTTGACATTGTTGATAATCCCATCTTCCTGAACTATCTCCATAGCAGTCCTAGTTATCCTACAAAACTAACCCATTTTTATCTTTCAAATTTCAGCTACTTTGTGTTGCTAAACTTTCTGCTTATAACATAACAAGGTTAGATTCATGATCTTCCATTTTCTGTGTTCAGCTGTACAGTCTTCCTCTGTTTCCTTGTCTACAATTAGTAGGTTCGCAATATTGTTTTGCAATAATAAATTCTAAATGGTTTGTTACATGTTTTAAGGAGAGGAATATCTGGTTACAAATTTAATTACTAACATTAGAATTATTACTAAGACTTGATTTCACAAAAAGTTTAGTATCTGTGAAAGAATATGCAGATAACAAAATAGCTATATAAAAGGCAGTTACTTAATTTTTTAACAAATTGAAAGAAAAACAATGATTTTAGCGTAGCTGTGTTTAAACAATGGTTGCAAACCAAGACACTGTGCTTTCTATTTTTATCTAAAAGTGCATTGATTTGCTATGATAGTATATAATTATTGGTCACAGTGCTCTTTAGAATAAACTCTCTGGCAGTAATATTTATGGTAGCATAGGGTAAGTAATTTTAGTGGTTGAATGAACAAATTCTAGCAGTGGTACAAAATCACCAAGAAGGCTGGAGGAATTATTGTTGAACCAACAAGGAATAACAAAATTATTAGTGCA
>WAAD01014749.1:2551-102908 GCA_013389945.1 Fregata magnificens
GAAGGCTTGGATTGCTTTTTGGGGGCATGCCGATGTGTGTATGTGGGAGCTGGCAAGCAGCCACATAAAGATGAATACTGCTTTTTGAACCCCTATAGTCTATGGCAGAGCATAATGCATATGTTAATATGCTCTTTCATAGTGTTGAAGGGTTTCACTATTTTTTGCTGGCATGATACCCGAATACAGGCCAGTTGTATTAAGTAACACAGAAAGCTGCCAGTGAGAAATGTAGTCCAGGATATTACCAGGAGAAACATGCAATCTTCATTGATTTCTTGACACTATCATTAATANCAGTCCCCTTTGCTTGTGTATATGCCTGAAATGCACAGGGATGGTCTGGTTTGTCAAAGGCGATATGGCTAGGAGTTACCACGTGTACAAATAAATTAACCTTGTGGTACTTACTTACCCAAATATCAGGTTTAGCCTGAGCTACCTATTTCCAGACAGCATCTGGAAATGTTTAGAAAGGTTTATACATGCAATTGGGTTTTATATAGTTTAGCTCTCTAAAACATTGTAATTCAATGTAAAGCCTCTCTTTCTCTATGGACTCTTCCCCTGCCACACCCCCCCCCAATAGATCAAGATCTTGTTAGGGGAAAAAAATCTGTCTTGCAAATAAATATAGTAGAGAGTCCACCCATGTTCTATTCCAAGCCAGGATTTAATTTAGATTTGCTTCTTGAACTTTCTAACATTTAAATACGCATGCACAGAGACACAGGGTCCTGTGATTGCCAATCCTGTTGTGTTAGTTTATTAGTTAGTTTAGTTAGTGTATTATTTAGTACATTTCATGTAAGTCCTCTCTTGTTTGTCTTACTATTTAGGGGATATAAACACTGTATTGCCGAAGGAGCAACGAGAGTGTTTTCTAATTCCAATGAGAAACTGAGACAAATAGAAGAGACAGTAAGTTTCCACTGAAGTTGTAATGTAAAATATATATTGTAACATAAATATATATATGTTGATCTTAAGTTAAAAAGCATAATTCTTGGATCAGAATAGATTTATCAGATGGATTCTTTTGTCTGCTGGTGCATATTCAGTTCTTTAACTGTTGGCTGTTGAGTATCTGCTGGTCTTTAAGCTGGTTTCATTGCCCACATGCACATTTACATAGGACTATCCAAAGTGTTCTTCACGGTTTAGTGAACTGCTTTGGTAAATGAAGGAGGTAGTGCAGGTCAGACACTACTAACTAGTTTATTTCCTTGCCATGCTGACACAATATGGAATGCATTTGTTTTGCAGGGTTTTACTGACACCTTAGAGATACTGAAGCTGTTGTCTCTCAAATGTCCAAATTCAGCAAAATCACTCCCTAACTTTCTTCATATGTTCTATAAAATTCTTTCTCGGCAAAGATCTCTTCCTTTGGTTAAGTCAAGCAGGCTGTAGGCAGAAATATATTGAGCTGATCTATTTTGTAAACATTTCAAAGTAATGAATGCCTTCTGAGAGTTTTGGACAGATTATTCGCAAACAAACAAACAAAGATACAAACACAAACTCTTTTTTCAAAACAAGTTCTTTACGACCTATACTTCAGCCAGTCCTACAGATGTGACAGTATTATAAGAGTGATCAGGAGAATAAAAATAATTGTGAGGAGAAGCTTCAAGAAGATGGCAGCATTGCATGAATTAAATAGAAGAAAAATAGAAAAGAAAAAGACAATATTATGGAACAGATTTTTAAAATGTAATAATAACTATAAGTATATTGGCATCCCTAAAAGAAATGGAGGAAAAACAATGTCCAACTAAATCATAAAACAGCTGGCTAATGTATACATATTACTGGATCTCAGTCATGCATAATAATAGGAAAAAAGCTAATATATTGTTCATAACCTAAACTTGTATCTGGCTTAGAGTTACAACAGCATTGGGAAATTGCTTAGAAATAAACTAAAGAATGGGGACTATTAAGATAATCTTCTTATACTGCCAAAACTGTACGGTCGATACTATAACAGTAATAATAATAATACCCTTTATCCTTGACATTGACATGCTAGGAATATTCAACAACACCATGTCCAAACAGCTCATATGCAAAACTAATCGGTGAATGCAGGTGTTTGAGTTGAACTGGTTTCTAGACACAGGAGAAAATCAGGTTGCCTGTGTGGATGGACAAGAAGAGTATTATAACCTGCTCTTGGTAACAGGCTGTCATCAATTACCTCTCTCCTGTACGGGTCAACGGGGGGGCAGGGAAGTCAAAGCCATCGCTGTAGCAAGCAAGATCTAAACGTCTATCATGTCATTGATCCACCCCCAAATGCCCTTTCCTGCACGTTCCTCATGGCAAGGTAAATACAGTTATTTTTCTGACTTCTCACTGTTAGACGTTGTATGCAGTGTAAAAGAAACAGAGTGAGCATCTCTGGTGCAGTATATGCTGTACCTATGCTATCGTCTTATATTCAGCAAGTTTAAGTCAATTGCAATCATGTTCCAACTTAAGTGCCAGGGAGCATTCAGTGTCTTACAGTGTAATGCCAATCTGAAGAGGGCTGTAACAGGAGATTAACTTGTAGGAACGTCATACTAACTGAAAGAGAGAGCACAAAAATAAGAGGGAAAGCAAAGCAAGATTGAAGATTAAAATATAAACATCAGGAGATCATTTTAGAGCTTACTGGAGACTGGCCAAAGTGAAGAAACGTCAAACAGACAATAAAAAAATCGCTGGGGTTGTAGAAAAGGAAGTGGGAAAATATTACACAGATTATGGTCATGTCTGAAAATGCAATCCTTCTGTCTGCGGAGATGTGAGGGAAGAAAGGAAACATGAACCCCTTGGGTTGTGATATTCCTCTACAGCCAAAATTTGGGGGATTTGAGGGATCTCATAAATTGAACAGAGCACGGAAAGAATCATTTTAACAGCTTCTGCAAATAGCAAAATTTTTATACTAAAACTGGGACTTGGCTATAAAACTCCTATGTCTGAATATGAGATATACTGTGAGGAAAAGTTTAGTGAATCTAAAAAGACAATAAAAGAAAAAGAAAAATATGGGTTTAAATGAAAATAGAAAAAAACTTTGCATAGATGGTCAATGATCCATTGATTCTACAGTCACTCTCAGAAAGGTTAAATCTTTCCAAATCCCAGTAACAACAGTAGTAGTCCAAGGTAGGACTCTCACATATATGTAACAAGCCTATAAGTTAATGTATCTATATACACAGCACTACCAAATCTGAATGCCAGGTGGTTGGCAGGTGGATAGTTGGTAGTAAAAATTAAGAGATGGGTAGCTTCAGTTAAGGTGCAGGATACGATCCGTACAGGGTTAGTAAAGAGCAATTGCCTTTTTGCTTATATTTGCAAGGAATAGATAACATGGATAAACCAGGTAAATTTAGTTATTCTGTCTCTGGCCATATTCCTGTTGACACCATAAGAGCCTTTTAGCTATACAAGGCCAAATATTTACAGCCTACTGTTACAGATGAGTCAGATCCACCTTACACTCAGGCCTATCTGCAATACAGGGAAAAAAAAATCTGTTGGCAATTACATGTGGGTATGAGGTTTTGAGTATTTGGCTCTAACAAGTGAACAGCACAGGAGCAGAAAGACTTTTAGCCACTGAGCACTGGCATTTCTTCTCTTTAAAATGCTTGGTAATTCCAGGAGTTTGAGCAATTCCTTGTGAACACTGTCCCATTGACTTCTGTTTCACCTGCTTACATCAGGATTATGGCTGTTTTCTGGTGTAGTCATTTTTGTGTGGTTAATACAATCTATATAGTTGTGGTTAAGAAATTAAGTTAGCTGATAACATGACATGCAATCAGAGATTATTTTCTTTTCTAAGAAATTAGAAGACTTAGTGAAAACCCATCATTTAACAAGAAATTAAAAGCCCAAAACAAATGTGGAATAAGGTATTCACTTCAGGCATTTCACAATTCTGAGCTACAACTACCTTGTCTGAGTAGCTTTGGGTGACTTTCAAAGTTGTGGTTGCTGGAACAAGATCTTGTGCTCCCTTTCACTGACTTGTATGCAACATTTATACTTGAAAGGCACGCTAAAGTAATGTTTTGGAGATAGTTTGCAATTTTAGATTATCTACCATTAAAATCGGTAAGTTTCTTGTGATACTGGTGAGATTTTTGTACCGACTGGTTTCTCAGAGATGAGGTCCTCTTTTTTCTAAAGCTGGCAAACAATCCACTTGCCATACTTAGCATTGCATGACATATCTGTGTCTTGGAATGCAGGGAATGCAGTTACAAGAAGAAAACGTTTGGTGAATTTGTCTTTTTTTTTCTATTATTTTACGCTGTGGTGCTGAAATATTAATACATTATTTTTCATCCCTACCTTTAATGTTTCCTTCATTTTATTTATTTTGGTATAAAACATCTATTGCTTCTGCAAATATACATGTATGAATATAAGATCACTGGTAATATCTATGTGCATTGAGTCATACATAGTAATTTTGGTATTGAAGCCTGTATTTAGAAATTTAGATTTCCAGAAAAACAACAGAGAAACAAGCACAGCCAGTGTTTTTCATGGTGAAAGCTATTGGTTTGAAATTTTAAACTTATGGAAAATAAAACATATTTAATGGGGTCTGTCTCTAAGACCTAAGAACTAGTTTGGTGCGGTGCAGTTCTGTAGGTAAAACAGGTAAACTGTGCAATGAGAACAAAAAATAAACTCATGAAAAATGAAACAATTGAGCTGTGCCATGTTTTATATGACTTGCAATCCATCTTTGGTTTTAACTTATTTAGAACAGTTTGGTTAACATTTGTCAGGAGAGAAGGAAAACGAAGATGTTGACATAGCTGCTGTAATATTTACATATAGATACGAAAGTAGGGACTAACATAGTTATAGGCTGCAGGCTGTTATTATGTTCTCATGTTCACTCACAAAATTCAGGTCTTCGGTTTCACTCTGTACGTGTTGCTTTCTGTGTGAGAAAGAAGTAACCATATGACTTCCATGATCGGTACAAGGTGCTTGTGCTTGAAATATTTAAAGAGCTTTTTGTTTTCTTTCTTCTTTTTCTCCATTAAGGAAAACAAGAAATATCTACAATACATATATACAATTTTGGGCAGGGAAGAGAGAGTTGAGAGAAATGGCATCACCTGCATTAAAAGGGTACACCATTCGCTGTTCCACTTGACACTTGTGGGTAATTTCATAAGCAAAAACCAAAACCTCATCCGTTTTTTACTCTTTCAGTTCTGCTTCCTGGAGAAGCAGGATCTGGGAGTTTTGTTCTGTTAGGGGCTCCCAGTGGTGCCCTAGAAAGTGAAGCATGCCACTTCATGTTGGACTACATGTAAGAGGAAAGAAGCACAGGCAGGCTCGCCACACCGTTACCGTGCACACCTCTGCTCCAAAGCGGGCAGCAACAGGGCATAACCTAACCTGCCAAGCCATAGGGCGAACAGCGTCTCTTTCACAAGGAGAAAAGGCAAAAGAAATATTGACACAGGAGTTTATATAATTCTCAAGCACTGGAGTATATACGTGCTTGTAGCAGCATGAGAATCTGGAGGGCTTTTGTTTAAATTAACTGGTACTGAGATGATGTCAGCCTCCCACAAAAATCCCTAGACCCTGGAGGAAGGAACATGAGGAGGTGCGATGCTCATTGGGAAGGCGATCATGGCGGTAACTTCAAAAGCAACACACCCAGCTCTCCCGCAGGCGCTGCTCCCACCCTGCGGGTGATGAGCAACGCAGATCTGTGCCATGCAGAATTATACACACGCACATAAATACGGTCAAAGATACATACAGAACAGATACAGAGAGAGGTATACACATATAAACAGTACATATGCGTGTTTATATATAGTACCAAAAAAGAACATTTCTTGGTCATTTAAATACTAAATATAGTCTGTCTATCTGTATTTCTTTCTACCTGTAAATACATCTTAAACATTTATCTATGTGAATATAAAGTCAATCGTTTTACTCTTCCTCCTTGTTGTTTTCAGTAAAATATTTTTGAACTTATTCTGTTATATCCTGTTACTTTCAGAGAAATTATATTATTGCATAACAAAGTATAATAATTTTTGTAATCTACCAGACTGTAAGTACCTAGCAACAGAAAAACAAAAAAGATGCTCAGATGGACTGTGAGTTAGATATTTTAAAATCATGCATTTCAAAAGAATGAAACAGTGAAACCATGTGCAAATCACACTACATATCAGCTGAAAAGGCCTGAAGTGTGTTTTCTTGCAGGAAATATAAAATATCTGCATTAATGAAAGCTGGATGCAAAGATAGACTACACTTAGGAATGTCTGTCTTCTTCTTGCAAGTGTTTTTAAGTTACTCCGCTCTCCTGATGTAAAGACCAGTGAACAAAAAAGGTAGCTTGTGACATCAAGGTAGTGTGAAATCCTGGCCTAGTGCAATCAGTGTGACTTTTGCCTTTTGATCCAGTGTGGCCAGCTCTTCTCCCGCCATACTTTCACTGTGAACTTACAGACCTAATCCTACAAGTCTCTTCCACAGTACCCATATGCAAGCACGCAAGGCTTCTCAGTTTGCATTATCCATTTCCTTTTTATGTAGAACTGCACAGGGTAACAAAGAAAGATACCTGGGAGAAAATAGAAAGTTGTTCTTTTTTTCTAACACCAAAGATCAATAATAATAAATCTTGGCTCTTGGAATTTAGTATATAGCATTGACAGTATCTTAGTGGGTTTTCTGTTGAAATCATTAAGCTGAACCAATTCTGCAGTCTAATCCTCAGTGTACACTGTTGCATACAAAGCATCTTCTACTCCAAACTTCTGCTTATGTTATTAAAGCTCATCAAAACAAATTATGCCTTTTCAGATTTTACTGAAAAGTCAATTCTCCTTCCAATGTTAAGCAAAATGTTTATGGCTACGATTTTGTCTATCTAGGATGGCTATACTGGGTCAGGTAGATTTGGGGGATAACAGTAGATGTACTTTTTTTTCCCCACTACCTATTTAAATTAAGTGTTAAGGTTTACCTAGAGTGAGTTAAAAAGGAAGAAGTGGCAGACAGCAAAAGAAATCTCGGTTAGGGTTAGGATAATACTCAAAACAATGAAGAGATAAATATTTCTTTTGAAGGCTTTTTAAAAATAATCCTTTACTCTTACACCTACTACTTTGGTGCTTCAGTCTTATAAATTTTTCTTTGTATCAGTGATCATAAATGAATTCGGATTGTAGCTATGGTTGAGTTATCAGAAAAAGTTTGGTTTGTGATTAAAACAACATTTACAGGAGAAATTTGTAGCTTCCGAAGAAACTGTTATTTCAAACAACACAAATAACAGTGGTTTGATGTCCACTCTTACAAACCACTGGTAGTGATTATTCACAGGGATTTTTTAAGAAAGCATGCAATAGCAATCAATGGGCTAAAACATACCTTCCCCAAAAAAAGAGTACCTCATAAATACATACAAAGCTATTCGTCATTATCAGCATAATGATGACTACTGACATGATTATTGATATATTTTACAGGCAATCAATAAGTTGGTTTAGAAATTCTCAGGAACAGAAAGGAAAGGGTAATGCAAGCTCTCATTTCCTATTGAGCTACTTTTGCACCAACAAATAAAAAGTTCACAACCATGTGTTTTTCCACAGTGTTTTGCTTTCTCAGTTCTCTGCCAACTCCATTTGTCAAAGAAATGTCAAATGCACAAATCAAAAACACACAAAATGTTTGACCTAAGGATTCTGCAAGCCAATTTCAGAAAACAATTTTGAGCATAAAATTTTACATTTTTTTTCCCAAATTCTTTTTAGCAAAACTGTGTATGAAAATATTTTTGGTTTTCATTCAGCTCTTACAGCCTCTCTATGCTTCTTGTTAGCTGTACTACAACACTGTCATACCAGTCAGAATAAGGTACAAATTCAAAGCACAGGAATAAAGATAATTAATAGTAAACAATCTCCATTCTGGATAATAAAGAAAATAATAGCTGACAAACTACACAAAAAGCTGAGAAAAAAAATCCATAAATCAAGGATGTTAATTGTTATTTCCACTACTTGTTAAGATGAAAGATGACACTATGTAGGCATTTTCTCAGCATGATCTCTCATAAACAGATGTCCAATGCCTTGGGTAAACCTGTACAAACTGAGAAGTATCTACTGACTGCATCATTAGTCTTCCTCTGATTTCAAGCCAGGGATGCTGAAGAACAAATTAGTCAACTGATCCTTGCCAAAGTCAAGTTTTATTAAGGGAAAGCATTTGTTGCAGGATAGAAAGGAATGCTGGGTGTATGCTGAACTTTATATAACAAAATCCCAGTGAAAAAATATTTTTGTAATTTCACATTTGAATAATTATTTGCAAACTTTGCATTCTTCTTTCTCTGTCCAATTCATACTGTACATTCATCTTTCCTCTAAAAGATGCACTTTGAATATGTTAAAAATATGAATATGCTTGAGGATACAACAGTTGATATTCAAGTAAAATACCACATTTTTCCAGCCTCATTATTCACATGTACTCTGTTAAGCACTGTTTTCTTGCCTACACCTAATAAAAGAAATGAAGTGAATCCCCAGGTCACCCATATGTGAATTTTCAGCTCTAATAAGCCTGCAGGTAATAGCAAGCAGCAAAACCACTTTTGATTTTGCAAGGCAATATTGCCTGAAAAGAGACTGATGCAGATCGTGACATTTTCCTCTTAAAAATGTATAGAATCAACATGTTCTTCAGTATGTTTCATTTTACTGAAGCTAAGTTTTTTACAATATTTTAAAAGTGCCATTTAAATATCAGAAAGAAAAAAAAATTACTTAGGGATACATTTATCTGAAATGTGGGAAATGATAGAACGAAATCAATAAAAGAATAATTTGGACTTAGATCAGGAAAAAATTTCTGACAGGGAATGATTAGGTCATGGAAACATACTGCAAAAGACTTAATGGCAGATAGATTTTAAGCTCTTATCTGTATATTTCTAATAAAAATAATATCTAGAAAATTAAATTCAAGAAATAATTATGCATTAAAGGATGAGAAGGTCTGGATTAGATCAACTCAGCATTTCTTCCTATCTCTACTATCTATAACTCTGTGCTTATTTTGTATGAATACAAACAGCAACGAATTGCCAGAAACTAATTAACAAGGAAGTAAGTGGCCTTAAGAGAAAAATTTACAGTTATATTGAGAACAGGCTTAAAATAAGGCTGTTTATTGTTTTATTGTCATTGTTTAGCTTTTTCTGTTAGATGAGAAAACATAAAAAATTAGGGACTAAGATAAAACACTTTTGTACAGAAAAGCCCAGAGACAATTTCTCCCAGCAGTCCTTATTGCAAAAAATCACACTGAATGCAATGCAGTTGCAAAGATGGAAGTGACCAAATAAGTCACTTAGATGTAACTGCAGCATCTTTTTACCACTGCTTCAGGAATTAAACTCAATAGGAGCTGGATGTACCTACAGAGATCTGACCTTAATGGCTCTAATAGGCATTTGCCTGAGTACAGACTGAATAAAAGCAGAGCGTACAAGCCCAGGAATACAGCCCTTTAATGAGGAATATCCTCATGACATAGAAAGATTAAGGGATTTTTTCCTGCTCCTAATGAGTTCAACTAGAGTTTGGCCATGGGCTTCAACCACAGCAATATGGTGCTGTAAGCCCTCAGCTCCAGGTAGAGCGGAACATTTACTCTGCACAGGCAGTTCAGAGCTGCTTCGCTCGTCCCCTGCACACCCTCCCCAGCCCCTGCTCCTCGGGGGCTGCTCTGTGCACCTCTTCCTGTTCTAAAATTACTGTATTTTCCCGCAACACTGATTGCTGAACTCATTGCCTTGCATTGGAGGTAGCAATACACTAAGCAAGTTCAGTGTGCACAACAGATTTTTTTTTCTTTCTAAATAATGTCCTGAACTACAAAGTCTATTACTCTTGCTTGTGTTATGATAGTGCATTACAGGTACTCTGATTTTTCCAAACAGAAGTTCCTTCCTAAACTCATTGGCATTATAAATATTAATGATGCATGTTTAGAAGCAGGTTTGATTAGCAATTTCATTAGCTTTGAGTAGACAGCAGAATAGCTAAATGTCAACATTTAACTTTATATCCCAAGGTATGCTAGTTAAAAATAACATTTAAAAAATCATAATTATAAAAAAGCTAATGCTTGTTAATTGAAAAGTATTGGTTGTTTCCATCTCTTTGGCCTTTTTCACATTTCATAGTAACAAATTAATATTAATTGGATAACAAGACCAAATATCTTGCTGGAAGCATTTGAAAAATTCAGTATGATTTTGAAATTACTATATTTAAGTGCAAGGAGTCTACAAGTAAAATATGAGAAAGCTCTGTCATCTTAAGTGAGTACTTTACCAGTAGTATTAAAAAAATACAATTTTTTTGTAGTCTTCCTGACATCTGGGCATTAATTGCGATGCATCCATCAAATACTGCAGGTGATGTCACAAATCATATAGAAAGGTATATCGAGTTATATTATTTGATACCACATTGCTCAATGTTTGACATTAGCATGTCTTTGGTTAGCACTGTCAATGTGAAGCAACAATTCTACCACCAGTCACTTTTTTTTTTTTGTGATATAACACCTACCTTCCTTTAAGTCTTATTCTCTTCTGAAACCAAGTAATGAGTGTAGGCAATTTGGATCTAAGCTTATCTGAATTTGTGAATACAATTTGTCTACAGTAGCTTTAAGTATATGTATTAAGGCACTGTAGGTTCTAAAATACAATAACCTGATATACTAGAAGTATAACCTAGCATAAAATGTGTTAAAGTTTGCCATCAGAGGAAATGTCAAATAAATGTTTTAAAAGGTCTTGAGAATCTGAATATTTCCTAAATAAAAACCCTACAGTTTACCAAACTGAGATTAATGTATACAAATATTCAAATACAAAGCATTTCTTTACTATTTTAGTTATTACTGTTATTATTACCTGCACGACTTGGATGTTTCATGCTTCTATGTCAATTATGTTTTTCAAAGTGTTAGAAAATAATTATTTCAAATTATGCTGTATATTGCTGAACAAACTGGAGCTGAATAAACAGCATATTTAGATAGAGCTATGTATTTTTTAATACAGCGTAAATTTAGTAATTCCAAAGTTCATATTATTTTAACACTGATTCCCAACCAGAACTGTGCTAGAGGGCCTCTTATGACAATATGACCCTCCCAAGAGTAACGGAAATGTCTGATGCCAAAAAACTGCACACAATAATGCAAGAAAAGCTTGTACATCTAATTTCATATGCAGGTTCTTGCTGCACATGAAAGTACCTGGTTACCATGCCTCTGGGCAGCACAACAAAACTCTCAGCACAGCATTATGCTGGAAATGACTCTTGCAGTAACTTTATTAAATATTTTGCTTCAGAAAAACTTAACAGAGACATCATGACCCTCACTTTCCATGGATTTACATGCACTGTGTGTAAACATTGACAGCAAGTATGACCAGACATTTTGCCACGGGCCCCAAATAATAAATCTCCTGGCCCTTTCTGTTACTGAATCATGCTTACTAGGGTGTCTCATGATGTTAGAAATGAGTGTGCTGGTTCTGACGAATTTGGCTTAGAGACTCAAACCTCAGTCTGACTATCGCTTTTCTGGGGAGTGGCTTAACTGCAATTCTAGGCATTTAACTGCTTTTCTAGGAGGGGAGGTAGCTGACACTCCTTTCGCTGTCTCTTTCTGTCTCAGCTGTGTATTCTGGAGAAGATTTTTTATATTATTTTTAAAATAGTAATATTAAAAATGTTAATATTATTTTATCAGAAAAAGGACATTGCCTATAGTTCAGTGATACAGATAGTCGCTTCAGCTGGAGGAAGCTGAGGTTAAATCCTCAGATTTATGGTCATGTTATTCTTAAGCCGTTTTATTATTCACGCTTTTTCATGAAACGTAGGTAAGACGTAGCTAATTACAGCAGGAGTTTCCTCCATAGATTAAGCACAGTCTCAATTTAAATGTCTCAAATTTCAAAAAGCGATATAGAAGAAGTAGCATTTGTGTCCTTTCACTCTACAACAGGGATATGGAAGATAAAGTACAGAAAGAAAATTTTAAAAACCCAAGAAAATAGAAGATGTTAGGTAGCAGAACCTGAAAGTTATGAGTGTGCAAATCTTGTAAACTCGCCCACATTCATCCTTACTGCTTACAAAGCTGGGAGGACATGTGACAGCTGCTTAGAGTCAGGGTGGAAAATGATGAGTCGGGTAGAAAAGAAAAGGAAGTAGTAAAAGACATCTTATTCTCAAAGTACCTACCGAAATGTGGAGGAGTCTGTCATCTGGCACCCATCAGGATATAAACCCTGGCAACAAACACAAATAAATCCCAGAGGGAAGTTAGCAATACTTCAAAGACAACAAAGTAAGTTCACAGTTAGCTAGCAGTAGGCAGACCTCAAAAGTTTATCATTATGGAAGTATGAAATATATTTTCCATGAATAAACAATCCAAAGATTTAACTCTTTTTCTGCTGCTTCTTAGAATGGTTAATTTGTTGTTAGTGAGTCTTTGATGAAAAGCTTATGCTAATAAATTTTAGCCTATATGATATCCACGAACCATTCATTAACTCTTTGCTTTTATAAGGTGTGCTTTGCCACCGAAATCATGTGCTGTTATTTTTGCTTCTCAATTGGACAAGTAAAATATTCAGACAAAAAAAAAAAAATTATCACTACCAAATGCTTAAAAATTTTGTTTTTCTGTGAATGCTTAACTCTTCATGAGAGCTATACAGGTATTAATATGAGGAACAACAATTCTTCAACCATTTATGCAAACAGAATCTTAATAGTCCAGATGTTCATGAATAGTAAATAAAAAGCAGCAAAAAACATGAATGAATGGAGCAGCTGCTCAGAATGCAGAAGAATGTTTGCAAACACCATTCTGAAGTATGCAATCAGCCCTGGTTCAGAGGGAAAACTTGGATAACCAACAAAAAGTTTGAATAAGCAACTGAACATGTCAACAGTATTATCTAGTCTATCCAAACTTTGAAACTATTCAGCTGAAACAGAAATGTCCTGTTCTTTTATGATTATTTCTTACTCCCAAATGGATCAAAACTAGAGCAAGAAAAATGCTATCAGGTTTAGGTTGATGTTTCTGTTATGAGGGCACAGAGCTCTGCACACACATGTACACGCCTTTGCTCATTAATGTTACTGCCTTACTTTGTGGTTCTTTACATATGTAGGCCCTAAATTTCTAATTAATGAACCATCAACTGTGAGAAATTAGGTTTAATTGGTGAGCAAAAGATCAGGATATTCCACCCATCCCTCCCTTCTGAAATTCTTAAAAATAAGCTATTTACAGGGTTGGTAAATGGAATGGAATAAACTTTATTATTTAATTGCTATGACCCATCATTTATGAAAGGTCTGCCATAGACCCTGTTCTTGTGCCTGCTCCTGGAAGATGTCCTGCCCAACTGAGGTCAGGGACCAGCTGTGTGTGCACACAGACACTGCTATGACTGTGCTTGTCTTGAAACGGCAGAGCACATTCTTCTCCCATGGCCGTCTTCCCCAGCAAGTGAGTTTGCAAGGAAGATCTGGAACAACAAGCTATACTTTCTGTCTTTCCAATTTTACCATTCTTTTCATTTTAGTGTGAGTTCGAGCTAACAAAGAACAACTGCTCCAATCCAATTCAATGGAATTTTTCAACTTTCCCTCTCCAATTCCATTGCCGTTGAATTAAGCATGTGATGGTCTCAATTTTCAAAATCTTAAGAGTTTAGTCTTTGCATAGAGTCCCATACTGAAAGAGTCATATTAACACCTGGGACTATGATGTTGCATACGTCTCTTGTTTGCTCGTGGTGCCAAGTGCATCTCCAGGTGCCTGTGAATCTTGCCGGAAGAAGCAGGAAAGCAGAGAGAGCATCACAGGCAGTGAAAAGTGGCAAGGAGACCATTGAGAAAAACAAGGCACAGGCATTCAGCTGGCCTCAGAGGTGACAGAAAGGAGAAAATCTTTCTTAGGGACCCAGAGAAGCTTTTGTAGACCTTGTTGCAACCCAAGAAGTCAATATAAGATGCTGAAATAAAAACCAAGTGTCAAGGACATGCCTTGTAAACCACATCAGAGGAAAGAGATTTCTTCGACACAGGCTTTTGTCTTAATTTATCTCACTCTGCTTTTCTCTGTTTAAAAATTCTGTGTTGTAATTTGTGTTCTGGTAAAACACTGACTTAGAACTTAAAGTCCCTGTTGTGTTTTTGCTGTGTTTACTGTAAAGAAAACATACAGCTAGATGCACCCACAACCTCTGGATAGCCATCTGGCCAATGCTGTCTGGCCCATTTATTAATCAAAATTAACTCAGCGGTGGTTCTAAGCTGAGCACCTGCAAACTGCAGCAGATAACGAATTTCCTCTCTTCACTTCCTTTACCTCCCATCTGCAGGATTGTGCTCTGCTGCTATATGAGCAACTGATATTAACAAACTGATGGTACAGAATGAATTAAAATTTGGAAGGAAGAGTAACAAAAATAGCAAAAAGAATATGGGATTATTTGTATTATTTTTCATGAATAATTTCTGAAATGCTCCCTTTTCCATCAATTATTTGTTTCAAATTTTGACAATAACATTAATGCGAGGAAACAAAAGACCCACTTCTTTGTGTATACACACACAAACTGGTTTCAACCATCAAGCATCAGAAATTGAAGATACGAGAGGTTAATCTGCTTGAGAAGATCAGCCCAACTGTTTTGACTGCACACAGGCAGTGTGTAGCAGAATTTTTATCTCCAAACAGTGTGGAGTGTTTTGAACTTTGTTCAAATTCTGTTGCTGATTCAGATTTCGTATTTAATGTGCCTTGTCCAAAGCACAATGAAGCCAATGCAGAGATCCCATTAAGCCTTAATAAGCCCCAGTTTAGGCCCATAGGAGAATGGATATACTTATGAGCCTAGAGACGTTACAACCTTACTGGGCTACCAACGTCTAATAGGCCAAGTAACTGCCTGTATAAATGCATGGATTTATCTCAGTAGTTGTGTAGTTTTATCATTTTAAATTCATATTGTCAGACTAGAATCAACTCCCATTGAACCTACGAGCAAAACTCATACTGATGTAGCCTGGAGTTCATCCTCATGGCTTTTATGTTTTATGGAAATACCTTGAGTCTAGAATATCAAGGACATTATTCTATGCAGACATACAAATATCATCACACTTGCTGTCATTTTTTTATTAGTTTAAAGATATATAGTCCCATTCCTGTTTTGACTAAGTATGCTCTAAAATTTCCAGCTGTCTATGGAAAATAAGCATGCCATTCTCTTTTTTTTTTTTTTTATTAGCCTTTGCTACCCTTCCAAACTTTCTCTGTCAAAATATAAATATACAAAATGTTCAATTTGGCTCTATGTTATCTGCCGTTCTCTTAGTGTAAGGTGTTCCAGCAGATACCTCATTTGTTTGTAGTGATCTCACATCATCTATCTATCTCATTCATCTTCTCTTTCAAATTTGGCTGACCACCCTAGAGTCTTTCAGCAGGAGAGAGGAAAAACAAAAAAGAACTTCTTACAAACTGTTTTGAAACCATTTCACAACATTATGCTAATGAAATGAATGGGAAGGGTGGGGTTTTATGCTCACAAGAACAATGGCACCCAGGAGATAGGCAGAATTTCCTCTGGCATCTGTGGAGTTTGGGCTGCTGCTTGAATGACTCAAGTGAAATCAGTGAACTAAAGCCACCCCTTCGGTAATGCCACCCAAGCACAAGGCCTCCCGCACAGCAAGACTCTGTTGCCTTCAGGGGCTTGCAAAGTGAGGACATGGGGCAGGATTTGGCTCTGCAGTGTCAGGGAGAGAAAGGATGGGACCGGGGCTAAACCATAGCAATTAGGCTAGTCTGAATGTTTCCAGGTGGAGGTGAAATGTGGAGCAGCATTGTCCTTCCTGATTCTACTTTAAATCTCTATGAGGACAGGCAGCTTTGCTGATATTGGTAAGAGCTTATTTAGAGATATTCTCATAGATAGTGTGACAGAAGTAGGTTATTAAGTAATATTCTCATAGATAATGCAACAGAAGTGGATTACTAAGTAATATAAGACTCATGATCTCACATAGGGCAACATCTGCAAAATCAGGGTGGAAGTTTGGATCTGATGTTGCATATATGGTCATTTTTTGTGCTTAATCCAGGAATGTACTTTTTTGTGAATATACCTTGCACATTTTTTAAAAACAGTTAACACAAAAGGAAAAACACAGAATTTCACTTAAAACAGCTTGCACTTTTTCAGCTGTTCCCTTTGATTTCATGTTTTGTACATCTAATGCTTGGCCACTGTACTTAATTAGAAGATGCTGAGTATTATAACAACAAATGGTCGAAAAACTTGTCATTTTTTAGCTTGCCTTCTCATTTGAAATCCCACATACTGTATTTTTAAATGAAAATGAATTATTATAGTATGACCAGTCATAAAGCATTTTTTCCCAGAGTACCATGTCATGAAAGGGCATATGCACAGAGCTAAGTGTCTAAAATGAGGTCTTTATAGCCAGCTTAGACAGTGAGAACAATGGACTGAAAGTGGTCACTAATGACATTGTTAATGATAGATACCATTACCTTAGAACAGATGTCAAAGTGAAATAGCATTATAGCCTTCAAGATGGACTGCCTTGTCCTTCTCAGTAAATCTGTTAAGGTGGCTTGCAAGAACAAAACAGTGGGGTGTTTCTTGTCTCTCCTTTTTCTGAAATGCAAAATATTCTGTGCTATGGATGTAACTCATTTACGTGCAAAAGGCTCAAGTAAGAACGAGTTTTGTGAGCAGAAAAAGTATGTGGGGGAGAAAACAGAAGAGATTAGACAGAAAAACAGGAAGATCATATGTATTTAAAAAAAAAATCTGACTAGACAAGGACAAAAATATAAATGTAGACTAAGATCAAACACTAAAATGTTGTCAGCACAAACTAGGAAGAACAGGAACTTTGGATTGCTGTAGCTGTACCTAAAGACTGCAGAGAAATCTGCATGGTGATAGGTATAGTTCTTAATTTTAAGAGACTGTATTTCTAATCTGGGAGATGTGAATTCCCATGTCTGCTTGCCTACAAATCTTTGTAAGTATGATTGCATGTGTGTAGGCATAAATACAGCCATGAAATTCCTTATTAAGGTAGGGATATGTGTCAGTGCAGGAGTAAAAATATTAACAGAGAATAAGTTACCTGTGACTCTCCTTTATTTAATTATTTCTTTTTAGACATGTTAATATGTAAGGTAAAGTTGATTTTAAAATTGTAAATTACATTATGGATATATGTAAACACCCATATATGAAAACATTTAAACATATGAAGGTCAAAAAAACCCATGTTGAAATGTATCTGAGAACACTGACAAAACAGAAGCTGTGATTTTGTGTTTTATTCACTTGCCATTCAGTAAGTGCATTGCTGCCACGTAATAGATCGATGAACATGTGCATCAAATTAAACACATTACTGCAATATGAATTGTACTTTTAAAGTACAATAAGTACAGAGTATATAAAGTCATTTCAGATGACTGTAATTTGGAATATCAGATTGAATATTGGTTGCAAATATGCATACAAATTATAGAAGGAGTTTATTTTCTAGAGTATTACTTCTCTGTATCTGTAGGTTTTATCTACTACAGTATTCATTTCTATATGTCTTTATATCTCTGGTTTAATAATGAAAAAAAGAATGGACATAGTCTTCTGGCTAAAACTGTAGCTTAAATTATCACATCTGACAGCTAAATTGAGATATCCATCAAGCATATAAATGAATACATGAAATACTCATGCGTTATTCACCAGTTTTATCTCGATGATGTTCAGGGCCTCTGGATCATCATCTGCTGTTGTGGCTCTGCAAAGTGCTTTGCAAGGTAATAAGTGTGGTACCTACATTAGGAGGGTGGCTCAGGCAAAGGTAGATGCTTCTGTGCTCTCAGAATTGTTCAATGAAATCAAATCTGCAGTTTTTAATTGGGGTTTGAAGTATATCCTGGAACAGGAGTAATTTTGATTTTGCAGGGGGTGGAATAGTAGGGAAGAGAGAATATGGATCATAAAAACTTGGTCCAAAGTTCAGTGAGTGCAACAGGATTGTTTCCATTTCTACTGATTTTAGTGTGCTCTGGAGCAAGCCCAGTGAATTGGTCTCAGACCAAATTTTGACATACTTACAAACACATTTCCTCACACAGACAGAGGAAATTTGGGTCCAAATTTTGCAGCATTCCTGCCATACAAATCAAGGGAACTTGTTAGTACTCTCAGTTATTTCATATCCTCAGTAATAAACAGGAAAAGTGCTTCATTTCACATTTTGCTTCGTGTACTGTTATCTTTGATGCAGAATTTTTATCATTTTGCTATTGCACTGAACCTTGCCAAAAGAATCAGCAAAGGAGAGGTAAATGGAAACCACTGTCCGTGCACTCAGCAGTGCCTGTTCTGCAATAGCACCAGATCCAGCTGAGGGAACATGAAGAATTTATGCAGATACGCCCTTCTCTCAAGCTCCCAAATCTGCTTTCAAGACAAGCAGCAATGTTTGGTACAGAAGTGGGATCAACAGCATTTGCAGTATCAGGGAGAGAGGTGCTATTTTCTAGAGTGACAACAAGTATAAGAAAGTTGAGTATGAGCCTAATGAGCAAATGGAGGGACAAGACAGTGATTTTCATGAAGCCCAGTGGGGTCTGTTTATTTGAGTCAACATCTTTAATGAGAAGCTTGCTGCAGCTATGGTTATTGTCAGCACCTGTATCGGTTGCTGCTTGTTGGGATTTCAGTTCAAACTGCTGCAGGAAATGGGATTTGGCTTTAGATTCATGGTTTAAAATTTTTCTTACGTGTTGCGACATTGTACCACAATTTCAGATCCTCAGCACTAGCAAGGTGACACTAACAAGAATTAGAGTTCCTACTGACAGAGGACTTTTATGAGCTCAAACATGCTTGTGGCTTCCAGACACACAGCAAATCATAGAACAGGTGCTAGATTAGCAGACTCTGTTATCTATTTTCTCAAATTTAAAACCAAAACCAAAACCAAAAAACATTTAAATGAAAAGCCTCTGTATTAGAGAGCAGCAAATTTTTCAGCATTTCTGCTTCTGGGCTCTAAAAGTGTGAACCAGCTGAATACTTAGCTCCTTCTATAAACAAGAATGTGAACATGAACAAAAGCAGGTTTTTTTCTGTTTTCCTGAATTTGAAAGAGAGATTCAGAGAGCAGCCATGTGGGTTATACACATGTACAAAGAAGAAAAAGAGTTTACAAAAGAGCCTCCACATCAGGAGTGCCCTGCCTTCAGTAATTCTTTTCCTAATGCTTCATTCCCTCAACAACTCTGTCTCTTCTGATTCCAACAATGAACTTCTCTCTTCCAAAATCACCTCTGCCTCTGACTCACTTGCACCCTGCTTCTGGTTTTGAGCAGGTCACTTGAGCATGTGAGCTATCTAAGGAGGGGTGTTCTCTGAGAAGATGTTTCATGAAGTAGGATTTTTAAGTTGGGGTTATCAGAGATGGGGGGTACTATGCATGAGGAAATATGGCATTGAAGTCCTCAGGATCTGTTTTTATTACAGTATTACTGTTCCTGGAAGAAACATTGTTTAATTGCTGGCTCTCTGTAAATTGTTAGTATAAAATTGCAAGCAGGCCTATTATTAGCCCGCAAATTCCTAGGGAGGATTTAAAAAAATTCTCTGATTTTCCTGGCTAAAAATACAAGTGGAGTGACGTTAAGTTGATCCAGGTTCTGAGACAGCGGTTCTGAGTCAGTTTTATGTCTAATCATCTTTCATAACTTCACTCTGAGAAAGATGAATTTTCTTTCTTGGCTGTTGGAAATTAAAACAAATGGCTGACATTTGATCTGTTGGAGTACCAGACCATATTTTACTGTTCCTGTAAAATAGACTGTCATAATCATGAATGTAACTGTTAACTTCACCTCAGTCTGAAGTATGGAAGCTTGCATACTGTCTTGCAAATTCTGATAAATCCTGCTCCTTCCAGTAAAGGGCTCTTCCACACCACATCCTGTGGAAGACGTCCTGTTATTGCCGAGTTGTTTGTTTATGGACCAAAATGTCTCTCCTGGATATTTTATTTCACAGGAACACCATTTTATCCAACCAATCATACTACTGAAAATTATATGTCAGTCTGAGCTGTTTTGAACAGGAAGGGAATCAACATATTTGCCTTCTTAGAGACCTGCAGCTAAGTTACAAATAAAATTCTCTTCTCCAAATATTCATAAATGTGCATGCTTTTACCTGTCTCTGCTGAAGGAAGAATAAATGAAGATGTCACCCTCAAGTCTCGGACGTTTCTTGAGCTCTTAATAAATAATGAGAAAGTCCAAGGTCAACAACCTTATTTCTGAAGTACCTCTTTTCTTGTTCTCCTCTTTTCCTCAAATGTAATGAGAAGACATTTTAACAAAGATAACCCACTCCTGTCCTAATGCTGAAGAGAAACAGAGGTCTTCCCCTAAGACTCTGATCTTTAACCCCAAGAGTTTTTCTAGGAAGGTAGATTGTCAGTTGTTCAGGTTAAATCATTCCTTTTCACCAGCCATTTTTTCTTTTTTCCTTAAGACCATACTATGTCAGCTTAATGTACCAGATGGATGTATTCTAAAAGCATCACTTTCTGAGTGATCTATGAGAAACCAAAAGAGGCCCACAAGTACAAACAGCTGTGAGTGAACTTGGATGAAATGTTGAGATTAGTCCTGATTCAATTTCATCTCTAATACTATGTCATTGCTCTTTTAAGTCTGAGGAGTTAGATGTCCCAAAGTCTTTCATATACACTTTGGAATGTATCAGTTCCAGCTCTTTGTCTTAGGTAAGATGTGCTTTTCTTATTTCGGTTGAAATAATGCAATGAGCTTATTGTCTCCAAAGACATCTTTTGTTTCTCTTCACATCTGGCAAAGCAATCTATATCTTTTATCTGAAACCATATCATTGTAAAATGAGATAAAGCAGAACAAAGAAGAATCCTCTGACCTGTGGTGGTCTTCAGATATTGAGCGAAACCAACTATTTTCTCCAATTGGATAAAAGCTTTTTTCCTGTTTTTCTCCATTTGGCAGTTTAGGCACTTGGACTCACAAAGATTTATATTCAATAGAAGTGTCAGTAAGAAGCTGTCAGAATTGGGGCATATTGACATTTTTCAGTCAAGCTATGGATGAAAACAGAAAAGATAAAACTGACACCATAAAACAAGGTGTAGAATCCTGTTCACATTGCAGTCAATAGCAGATTTCCTAAGATTTCACCCAAGGGATTTTTAAAAGCATCTGGGTGACCTGGGAGCCCTTATAATGGGGTTTTATGGTGGAAAGGCATACAAACACTTTTTGAAGTTTCTGACTTTGACCCAAATTGAAGCTTTAATGGGTACAGTACATTGTGATTTTCTCTTCTGTGTGTCTACACTGTAACTAGGAAACAATTCAAACAACCCACAACACTGAAGATTGAAATCTCGAAGTTTATTCAAACAAGGAAGGCAGGATAGCCAACAACTGTAAAAAGTTTTGTACTTCTTCATTAACACTTCTCACTTGTGAGAGGCTCTTTTAAAACTCTGGGAAATTCAGTGTCTTCACTGAATTCCTGCAAGTTGTCTAATAGGAGTTGTGTTTTGGGTTCTCCTTTATGGTCCAGGCTTCCCTGCTGTCGGGGACTATACACCACATTCAAACTGTAGAGAAACTTGGACTTAGATGCAATGTGTTTAGAAAATTTTCTTCCTTTGTATTACTGTTATTGATGGGTAAACTAAATTATAAATGGTTATTGGTTATTTACTATATGCTGTACTTTATACAGAATACTCACGAAATAGTAAAATGGAAGAAAAATCTATATATTATATTCATAGCAGACTTCTATCACTGAAGTTTCTCCTTCTCTCTGAAATATCCACTTTTTATGTGTATGGCCAAAGTTCATCTATATTGCAGTCAGCAAGGTTGCATTAGTGATTCATCCAGTTCCCTTTGTGTAGCTCCAGTTCTTTACTATTTTATATTGTCTGACCAAAACATGGAGAGATTTAGTCAGCTAATTAGCTCAAAGAAATGAAATAACAAACAGCATATATAACATTCATGAAAAATAAAGATACCAGGAGTGTTCAATATACAAGCCTTACAGATTTAAGCATATGTTTTGATTTTAATTTTTTTTAGTATTTCTTCAGTAATAATAGTAATAATATTTTATTTAGGATGAGATACTGTGGGAAGGGTTTTCTTTGAGCATAATGAGAACATTTCCAATGACATCTTTTTTCATTTATGAGAGAAGAAATTATATTTCTGTCTTAAATGTTTGGTTTTTTGAAAGTCCGAACAGTTGATCCTATGGATTCAGTCTCTGGCTTCCAGAGCTGAGAATAATTTTATGTGCTGTAAATACTACCTGTGGTTTTCTCTTGTACTGTATTGAAAATAATAACTCTCAAGATCACTACCTTTCTTTCCTCATGCAATTTTGAGCTTGGCTACAGGATAGGCAGTTGGATACAAAGGCTTCTTCATATTGTCTTTTGTCTTTTCTTTTAAACCCCGCATGTCTTCTGGCTTCACCAATTGTAATCTATTTTTTTCACTGCTGAGGAAATACTTTTCCCAGCATTTGTCTACTGTGCTCCTCACGAGATGCACAGAGTGCTAAATATTGTTCGCTGCTCAGCCCGGTGCAGTGCCTGTGCTGTGGCCCTGGCGCAGGAGGTGGGCTGAGGACCGGAGCAACATGACGATGGTGGTCCTGACCAGCTCACAGCTGGTGGAGTCTTGCTTAGGGACTAATATCAGTCACAGGGTTAATCAAGAAAGAGCCAGAGGGACACAGAACAAGGAGCATCCTGCTTGCTTCTATTGTATAGACCAAGCATGGATACACCTACTATTTACACACTGTTTATGAACAAGAGTAAATTTTAATGCTGTATTGCCTAACTTTCCCTGTTGAACAATTAGCTGCTGTAATAATCACCGTCACCATCTTCGGCTAAAGCAAATGTCCAACAGCAAGAAAAAGAGATAATCATTCTTTAGCCAGACACAGTGGGAACAAAGGCAGGCAATGTTTTCCTGTTGCAAAAGTTTGCAAATCCAAATTTCAATGCACTAATTATGTGCAAAGGCTCTAGAGCACCTTTGAATCCCTTGGTGGGAGCAAATCCCTCAGGGGTATAGGTTTCATATAGCAGAACCCACAGGTGAGCCCGCTGCAGCTGTGACAGAAGTGCTAAACACATGTTGCGTTGGGTTGTGCATGCATGTTGGGTAGATCAGAATGTGGACCAATGTGTATGCATCCCATTTATGAGAGGCTGAATATATTTAAAGAGACAAGAAGGACAACTTTAAGCTGTAAGAACGTAATGTAGAGGAGATAGTAGTCTTTTAATCCTGCAAGCAAAAATATTTTTTACAAAGAGGAAAGTTTAATAAAATCATTGAGAGCTCAATGAAGGTTGACAGTAAGCAAGTTCCTTTTAAATGTGTATATACGGTAAATGACATCTCTTCCCTGTCTCTTAGTCATAGGAGGTAATATCAACCATTGCCTTGCCTGAGTATTTTACATACCCAGCCCTCAGACACAGCATGTTTTGAATGATTTAGTATGTAAATACTAATATTTGCAGCATGTAGAGGGAGACTAACAGCAGACTGAAGCCCTCAAGCTTTGGCTAGATGACAACAGGAAACATGGGTGAGGTCATAATGGATCATTTGGATCATAGTAATATGATAATTAATTTTTAATTCATTTGAATCATGGATATTTGTGTTGGGGCAAATTCTTGCTAAGGGCAGCTCTTTATCTCTTTTCCCTGTCTGTTTTGCAAGCTAATACTTTTATTGAAATGTCAGTAATTTGTATGTGTACTGTCAGCTTGCTACAGGCTCCACAGTGGTGTAAACATTTTCTTGATCTGCCCCGTACATGCGGGTTGTGCAGGTACCAGTCAGAAAATCACTAAAAATAAAGGTGAAATTAATCTTCCGGTGTAATTGTACAGCACCAAATGCAAGCAAGCACAAATGCAGTGAGTAGACATTTCTTTTTTTTTACAAATTGCAAGTGTTATTTTTTTACAAGGGAAAGGAATATTTTAATAGGATGTCTACAGTGGCTCCAAATCTAAACCAATGGCAGGACACAAGCAGCCATAGGGCTGCCAGTGGTAGGTGTGGAAGATTGCTTACCTACCTGGCATCCTTTGGACAACCCATAACTGAAAAAGTGAGATATGTACGTAGTGTAAACTGTATCTAGAGTCATATCAGCTGTAGAGAAGCATGAGCTATTCCCACACTGTTGTGATGCATTGTAGCCTTCTTGCTGTTGGCACTTGGCGAGTTTTCATGAAAAAAGTGGTTCGTAACAGCACCCTCACAGAAAAAGATAGGGAGTGTGGGACAGTAGGATTATTCAGGTTGGAAGAGACCTCAAGTGATCACCTTGCCCAGCCTCCTGCTCAAAGCTTTTGATTTGCCTGCTGCTGCTCATACATGGCAATCTAGCCTCTCCTCAGTTACCACCCATTTAATTGACCTGAGTGTTTGGGGAGCAGAATTAAGTGCTTTCTTCCTGTGTTTGGGCTCCCTATCTCCTACAAAGCGGTGGTGACTGGGAGGCCTGCCTTTCTCTGCTCACATCTCCATCATCCATCACACTCCTGTGTAAGTGGCAGGCAGAATCTGGCGCTCAGTGAGTTGAATGAACTACTGGATTGGGAGCAGTAGCAAATCCCACCATCCCACCACAGTTATGAGCTTTTAGTAAATAAATGGGAAACATTTCACATAATTAAATACCATCTTAGGAAACTGGAAAAAAAACCCCCCTAATTTAGAAAATCATTCAGAATGGCATATGAAACATGCCGCTTAAATGTATTTCATAGTGATTTTGCAGCAGAAGCACACATCTGAATACATTCATGAAAGATCACAATTAATCAGCATATGATCTTTCAATCTGTCGGGTTTTTTTTCTAGGGCATATTGTTGCCAACATTGCTTTAATAGCTTTGCCATATCCAAACTCCACCTGCCTGCCTCCCTGCCCCCTCAAAATTCCCATTTAACCAGGGTTCTCATTTTATCAATCACATTTTGTAATAGAAGTCAGTTTTGTGTGTCCCAAGCGGCTAAGCATTTCCATCTTTATATCAGGAATTAAGCATCTCCTGAGAAGGAAGAGAGGTCAAGTGCTGTAATAAACCAGATTCCATCAAGAATGTGAGAAAATGCTGCTCTGACCAAAGCTAAATGGAAGTATAGCTGGTTTGAGATGTGATGTGAAAGCATAATGAATAAGCTGAAGCTATTTCTAGAGTTTATGTCCGCTGTGGTTGATTCCTCCTCATTCTTTCTGACACTGTTATTTACTTTGAATCGCGCTGAGAACTCTTTATACATACATGATCTATTCAGAAGACCATGCCCACAGCCAGTTTCCAGCACCATAATTTCACAACACATAGCTATGCCTTTTGACCAGGTACCTTGAAACCATAATAAACCCTTGGGAATGGAATCTGAATGAGGAATAAGCATAAACTAAGTATAAGCAGGCAGCTATTGAATAAGAAAATAGTTTCACTGGACTTCTGGTCCAGAAAGAAAAATGACTCTGAGAAATCTGTCAGCCTGTGCCTGTAGTTCAATAGGTGAAATGTTTGCCACATTAGTAGCACTGGAAAATATCTTATTGATTTCAGTGGAAATGGTATTTTCTCCACACTTGATAGCATACCACAATATTTTTACCATTTTGTATATTACATTACCAGAGGAATAAAATACAGGCTTTAGTATTTAGCAGAAACACAATGCTGTATTTATTGGCTTGCTGTAATATTTCTTTTTGGCAATAAATCTGGTAATTTTCTTTTTAATGCCCATTTCCTGCTCCCCAAATATTCTGAATATCCAACTAACTGACTGAGATGAAATAAACTTTTCATATTTATTCTGAACAGAACACATATTTTTTGAAGCAAAACTTAATTTTGTTTTGAATCCAATGAAATATAATGTATTATTTTTTAAAAAATATTTTATCCCTTTATTCTCATTTCTGATGGAATAATGCTGACAATCACCATTAAAATCTAATCTTACAAAAATATTACTTCATATGCAAACTACAACAGTTGCAGCTAAGGAGAAATCAGGCTTTTATCGCTAATGCTCCCATTATAGGTAGTTGGTAAAAGAAGATAATATATGGAATTCTCTGTAAATTAATAAGTTTAAATTTATCCTTAAATTGTGAAGGGGGCACATCAGTTATATGAAGTAATGAGAACTTCCTTGAATTTCTGAAAAATTACTTGAAAAACTGTAATTCCTATTGTTTATTATTAAGACTAGGTCTGAAAATATATTATTTGCCAGTCAGTTATTACTCCTAATCTACTTTTCTTGAAGATTGTTACTTCTGTATAGGCTGAGAGAAAGTTAGCTTTTTTTCTTTTTTTATAGTTATATAAACTAATAATATAAAGGATATGATCTGTGCCTACAAGCCTTGTCTTTACTATATCATACAACTACAAAATAAAGACAATCCAGGACATTACTATAATTGCCATCCACCTTAGATTTTTCAAAAGTACTGGAGATGATCATTGGGTATTAGTGTACAACATGTTGTCCTCTCAAAATAGTAGTGATCAATATACCAAGAGCTTTTGAAAGTACCCACCAACTTTCTGGTCTGTGCAGTGTTCTACCTACCTTCATTATTAAATAAAAATAAATATCTGGAAGTTTCCTTTTTTTAGAAGAAGACATATTTCCTCCCATAATACTCACCTAAACTACCTTATATATCTGCGCAAAAGAGAAAAATTATCAGCAGTATGGATAACTCTGTGTTGTGTGTGAAGTTTCAATGTTTATTTTTTCTTGCTGATTATGGATATCAGTTTCTCAAATGCTTCATCGTTGCTGAAATAAACATTTTCTAGTGAAAAATATTCTCATTTATTTTCATATCTTCCAGCCAACACAGTTTCATCACTATTACTTCTTGCTTTTTATGCAAAAAACATTGAATCTTAGGTCTCAGTTTTTACTTTTTTCTTCCTGAACATGCTAGATAAAACTCCTCAGGAATAATACTTTCACCTTAAAGATGAATCAATTTACGTTGTTATTAGAAAGAATGCCAAGAGAGAAGGAATTTGATTTTCATAATATTTCCACTGAAGTAGATAAGGACATTTTTTAGCTTTTTGGTTTTTTGACAATTTGGAAATAGCAAAAATGTAGTTGTAAAAGGTGTGTTTTGGGATTTCTGGACAGAATAAAATTTGAAAAGTAAAATTCAGTAACATGTATTTTCAGCTGTTCTCTGCAGGCACATTTTCATTTCCATAACTCATATGCTAGTGTCTACTTAAGAGTATATATTTGTTGTTAATTCTAAGTGTGAATAATCATACTAAATCTAAATAAAATGGTTTGAGAAAATTAACTTCTTTGGGTTTTTTTCTCAGGAAAATAGAAAAAACCCCTTAAGTATCAAGTTGTATTATCTTGAATTGATTTTTTTTCTTTAAAAAGTTTTTGTTTGTTTTGTGGTTTGGGGTTTTTTTTCCCCCAAGTCAAGGCTGGTATATGCCAGCAAACTTACAGTCTTTCCACCAGATCTGGGGGGACCCTCACAGGTCATCCTGCCACCAGGCACAGGTGGAGAGCCAAGACCAGTGCCTTCTCCACAGCCTGGCTTGCCCATGGGAGGTTGTCACCACAGCTGTATGATGTGAATAAGGGCTTGGGGAGAAAGGCAGTGTGTAAAGATCACAAGCACTCTCAATCTTCACATATGTGAATAGTCAGTGTCGTGACTCCTCCTCCCCATTTACTGGTCAGTCCATAGGAGCTCGTGGTCCCAGCCATACACCTACAGCAAAGAACAGTCTCCCACAGGGTTGAGTCTCCTTTCGTAACTCCAGAGCTCAAGAAAAGTGAGGGAGAAGGAGCCATAGCAACTGTGAGGGCATGTGGGGTGGGAGCGGTAGGGGCATGGGCAGTAATTGTCTGTGTGTGTGCATCTGTGTTGTGGGAGAAATAAGGATAGGGAAGAGGGTAACATGCCAGAGTTCTCAGTGTGTGTGCGTGTGTGCGCGCACTTTGGACACCAAAATATCTCCCTGTGTAAAAATCTTGCTGCAACATCATGATTTAGATGTTTGTTCTTGGACTGATTCCTGCTGTTATTCACTGGAAGTGCAATCAGCTTCTCAGAATTTTGTCTAGGCTTCCTTTAAATGTCCAAGTGATGTAATGAAGATGTAAAATAAGTCTTAAATGCAGTTCTTGTGGCACTTAGAAAAGAAATTTCTGAAATCCCTTTTTAGAGCTTTAAAACTAATCTCTCTATTGCAAACTCATGCAGGCATGATCTCACCTTTTGGCTTAAAAATCATTTCATCTTGCCAAAAAGTGTTGCTATTCCTCACCTTTTAAATGCAATTTGGTCTTCTCATGCAGCTCTAACAATAAGATTTTTTGATGGGTTGAAGGCAATTGCAGAAAATAACAACTTGGCACAAGGGAATGTAGAATGGCTGATAATTTTGCAGAAAAAAATACAACTGCTTGACTTCTGAGGCTGCAGGGCAGCAAATGTCCTTGCCTAAAGCATATAAGCAAAACTGAGACTTTCTAAAAGGTTTTTGGTTTTCCTCCCTATTGCTTAATCTTCCAAAGTGCACACTTTTTTTGTCTTTGCTAATAATTTTATCCTCATGAAAAGATATTGTTGTCATCAGAGATTTTCATATGGCAGGCTTGCTTCCAAATATTTGTTAAAGGGGTACAATAATCCCTTCCAGACCTCCCCCTTGTTTGACTAATGCTTCCCTGCATAGTTGAGAAGAACCCAGGAGCTACACCAAATGCTGGATCCATTACCATATCCCTAGCTAGTTTAAAACAGTAGCATCGTTACATGACACTGCAGCTTACAATTCAGATAAAAGTCCTTAGCCCTTGGCACGTCACTGTAAGATCATCTCTTTTAAGGTAAAAAAGCAGTAAAGAGGCATTGTAAATTACTTAGGGCAGTATCTGTATAACGAAGGAATCTGTGTCACTTAGCAACTGCTACTGACATTGTATTTTATGATCATGGTGTTTTAGCACTGTGGCTGGTACTTGTCAACTCACTCCTGCTCTGAAAGTAAGTACCTTTGGGCAACTTGGATTTAGATATGAAAGTCACATCATTGCAGTGATGAAGACTACTTAGCTCACCATACCATCACTGGATAGAAGAATCACAGAGTCATAGAGTCATAGAATCATTAAGGTTGGAAAAGACCTCTAAGATCATCAAGGCCAACTGTAAACCTAACACTGCCATGTCCAGCACTAAACCGTGTCCCTAAGCACCACATCCAAACGCCTTTTAAATACCTCCAGGGATGGTGACTCAACCACTTCCCTGGGCAGCCTGTTCCAATGCTTGACAACCCTTTCGGTGTAGAAATTTGTCCCAATATCCAGCCTAAACCTCCCCTGGCGCAACTTGAGGCCATTTCCTCTTGTCCTATCACTTGTTATTTGGGAGAAGGGACCAACACCCACCTCGCTACAACCTCCTTTCAGGTAGTTGTAGAGAGCGATAAGGTCTCCCCTCAGCCTCCTTTTCTCCAGACTAAACAGTCCCAGTTCCCTCAGCCGCTCCTCATAAGACTTGTGCTCTAGACCCCTCACCAGCTTCGTTGCCCTTCTCTGGACACGCTCCAGCACCTCAATGTCTTTCTTGTAGTGAGGGGCCCAAAACTGAACCGAGTATTCAAGGTGCGGCCTCACCAGTGCCGAGTACAGGGGGGCAATCACTTCCCTCGTCCCGCTGGCCACACTATTTCTGATACAAGCCAGGATGCTGTTGGCCTTCTTGGCCACCTGGGCACACTCATATTCAGCCGGCTGTTGACTAACACCCCCAGGTCCTTTTCCACCGGGCAGCTTTCCAGCCACTCTTCCCCAAGCCTATAGTGTTGCAGGGGGTTGTTGTGACTGAAGTGCAGGACCTGGCACTTGGCCTTGTTAAACCTCATACAATTGGCCTCAACTCATCAATCCAGCCTGTCCAGATGCCTCTGTAGACCCTTCCACTTGTGACTGGATTTAACTCCATTCACGACAACTCTTTGGGCCCAGCCGTCCAGCCAGTTTTTTACTCAGCAAAAAGCACACCCTTCCAAGCCATGAGCAGCCAGTCTCTCCAGGAGAATGCTGTGGGAAACGGTGTCAAAGGCTTTACTAAAGTCCAGGTAAACAACATCCATAGCCTTTCCCTCGTCCACTAAGCGGGTCACCTTGTCATAGAAGGAGATCAGGTTAGTCAAGCAGGACCTGCCTTTCATGAACCCATGCTGAGTGGGCCTGATCACCTGGTTGTCCTGTATGTGCTGCATGATGGCACTCAGGATGATCTGCTCCATAACCTTCCCCGGCACTGAAGTGAGACTGACAGGCCTCTAGTTCCCCAGATCCTCCTTCTGGCTCTTCTTGTAGATGGGGATCACATTTGCTAATTTCCAGTCAACTGGAACCTCCCCAGATAGCCAGGACTGCTGATAAAGGATCAAAAGTGGATTGCTGAGTACTTCCACCAGCATCGTCAGTACCCTTGGGTGGATCCCATCCGTTCCCATAGACTTGTGTGTGTCTAAGAGGTGTAGCAGATCACTAACCGTTTCCCCTTGGATTATGGGGGCTTCATTCTGCTCCCTGTCCCTGTCTTCCCCAGCTCAAGGGGCTGGGTACCTGGAGAACAACTGGTCTTACTAGAAAGACTGAGGCAAAGAAGGCATTAAGTACCTCAGCCTTCTCCTCATTCTTTGCCACTATGTTTCCCTCCACAACCAATAAAGGATGGAGATTCTTCTTAGCCCTCCTTCTGTTGCTAATGTATTTGTAGAAACATTTTTTAATTGTCTTTTATGGCAATAGCCAGATTAAGTTCTAGTCGGGCTTTGGCCCTTCTAATTTTCTCGCTGCATAACCTCACGACATCTTTGTAGTCCTACTGAGTTGCCTGTTCCTTCTTCGAAAGGTCAAAAACTCTCCTTTTTTCCCTGAGTTCCAGCCAAAGCTCTCTCTTCAGCCAGGCCGGTCTTCTTCTCCGCCGGCTCATCTTTCGGCACATGGGGATGGCCTGCTCCTGTGCCTTTAAGATTTCCTTCTTGAAAAATGTCCAGCCTTACTGGACTCCTTTGCCCTTCAGGACTGCCTCCCAAGGGACTCTGTCAACCAGTCTCCTAAACAGGCTGAAGTCTGCCCTCCAGAAGTCCAAGGAAGCAGTTCTGCTGATCCCCCTCCTTACTTGAATTGAAAAAACAATTGAAAACTCTATCATTTTGTGATCACTATGCCCAAGACAGCCTCCAACCACCACATCACCCACAAGGCCTTTTCTGTTCACAAACAGGTCCAGCGGGGTGCCTTCCCTAGTTGGTTTACTCACCAGCTGTGTCAGGAAGTTATCTTCCACACANCAGAAGTCCAAGGAAGCAGTTCTGCTGATCCCCCTCCTTACTTGAATTGAAAAAACAATTGAAAACTCTATCATTTTGTGATCACTATGCCCAAGACAGCCTCCAACCACCACATCACCCACAAGGCCTTTTCTGTTCACAAACAGGTCCAGCGGGGTGCCTTCCCTAGTTGGTTTACTCACCAGCTGTGTCAGGAAGTTATCTTCCACACACTCCACGAACCTCCTAGACTGTTTCCTCTCTGGTCTATTGTATTTCCAGCAGACATCTGGTAAGTTGAAGTCCCCCACAAGATGAAGGGCTAGTGATTGTGAGACTTCTCCCAGCTGCTTATAGAATATTTCATCTGCCTCTTCATCCTGGTTGGGTAGTCTACAACAGACTCCCACCATGATATCTGCCTTGTTGGCCTTCCCCCTGATTCTTACCCGTAAACACTCAACCCTATTGTCACCATCATTAAGCTCTAGACAATCAAAACACTCCCTAACATACAGGGCTACCCCACCACCTCTCCTTCCTTCTGAAGAGTTCATAGCCATCCATTGCAGCACTCCAGTTTTGCGAGTCATCCCACAATGTTTCTGTGATAGGAACTATATCATAGTTTTCCTGCTGCACAATGGCTTCCAGCTCCTCCTGTTTGTTGCCCATGCTGTGTGCATTGGTATAGATTCACTTCAGTTGGGCTATTGATCCTGCCACCTTTTGGGGGAAGAAGCCATAATTCCTATGTGACCATTCTCAGGTGCTTCCATGGTTTCTAACACATCAATAACCCTGGCGTCTTTGCTGCCGCATGGATGTCCATCCCCCACCTCCACTGAGACAGCAGACCGAAGGACCTCACTAGCACACCGTCCCTCAAACATTGGCATGCTGCCCTCAGGCTTATCTCTAGCAAGCCGTCAAATCTAGTTTAAAGCTCTTTCAATGAGCCCTGCTAACTCCTGTGCAAAGATCCTTTTCCCCCTTTGACACAGGTGTTCCCCATCTGTCACTAGCAGGCCTGGTGTTGTGTAGACCAACCCATGATCAAAAAAACTCAAATTCTGCTGGTGACACCAGGCTTGGAGCCAGGTATTGATCTGCTGGCTCTTCCTGTTTCTTGCCTCATCATTCCGTGCAACTAGAAGGATAGAGAACACTACTTGTGCTCCTGATCCCTTAACCAGTCATGCCAAGGCCCTGAAGTCTCTCTTGATTGCCCTCGGACTTCTAGTTGCAACTTCATCGCTGACTAACTGAAAAATCAATAATGGATAGTAATCTGAGGGTCGTACTAGGGTAGGAAGCTTTCTTTTCACATCTTTTACCCGGGACGCAGGAAGGCAGCAGACTTCCCTAAGAAGTGGGTCCAGTCTGCATATTGGGCCTTCTGTTCCCTTCAGAAGGGAGTCTCCTATGACAATGACCAGTCTTTTTTTCTTTATGGAAGCAGTTTTGACACAGGGCGTAGGCCAATTTAATCTCGGTGACACCTCCAAGCTAGATGAACCATCGTCCTCGTTAGATGTAAGGCCATGATAAACTGTGAATAATACATCTGAGTCTTGAAGGAAAGCGTGTTGTAATGGAGCTATACACACTGGTCTATGGACTAATGTGGTCATTAGAACTCATGTTCCAAGCAAAGGTAAAAAATCCAGTACAAAACCAGACAAAAATCCCTCTGCTTTTTTTCCCAGGGAACCTCTCATTTGTTTATCAACAGATATTTCCAAGTGAAGGGCATAAATTTGTCCTGATTATATTGATCATATTGATTGTATTTAAACCAACTACTTTGGATATCTCAGTTTCAGGAAATATCACTTCAAAAAGTGTAAATCAACTCAAAACTTGCCTCTGCAATCTGGAGCCCAGGATGGAATTTATAATGTTCCAACTTTCAGCCTGTGTGACTATTAGCATTAATTGCTTCCTGAGAATACTGCAAACAAAGCATGTTAAGATTTCTTTTCTCCTTAGTACAAATCTAACACCGTCATTATAGAAAGTTTATATAAATTTCGTTGTTCTATAGGCAGAATTTTAAAACACTTGAATTTGAGCAAGCACATTACGGGCAATGTTCAGACTGCTAAACATCTTTAATATTCCATGCATGTACAAATAATTTTCCCCATTCTTTTCCCAAGTACTATAATGCTTAAAACCAATTGTAAGATAAAGTTGTCATATAACCCTTCCACACAAAAGATGTTAACTATACAAAATTGTGAGGATGTGCTTAAATTTTTGTCTAAAATTGTTACATAAAACAGAATCAAAATGTTATCACCCGAGTAAAATATATTTTGTGTTACACTGTACAGATACTGCTGAGAAGATAGGAAGAAAATTGCATTGTTTTGTGCAAAAAAGAAATGGCTATTGTAATGCTGTGGCATTTTATATAGATCCATTTCTATGATCAAATATGAAATAAAAGATTCATGCAAGATCCCAAGCATTCTACTGTACGACTTGAAAAACAACAAAACTAATGAAAAAGCAGCAGTTGAAAATGCTTAGAATTCTGTTGTATAAGTTAGCCTGTGCTCAAAAATCACCTTCCTAAAGGTGATTCCTTTGATGACCACTTCCAAACACCTCCAAATTGCTAATCCAGTCCTGAAAAAGAAATGTCACATCACTATCTAAAACTTCACCCTCCCCTGCTAATTCTGCCTCCAAATAAATGGGATTTGCAGCAGGTTTTAAAAGTGAACAGATTTCATAAGAAGGACTGGAGAGAATTCCAAAGTTGAAATCCTTCCTGCAGAAAGTCTTGCCAGCATACAGCCCATGTGCCAAGAAAACTAGTTAGATATCCTCTGCGGCTGCATTTTCACGAGGAGATAGATGTGGTCTCAGTGGCATGCAACTTCCAAGCCATTCACATTTTTACATTTTTCAGAAATAACATACTCTACCTACTATCAGACAGCTAGCCAATACACACTGTGTATGTGCACTGTGCTCTTTATGTGTGGGTCACAGCTTTCTATATTACCTTGTCTCTAAGTTGATACGAAATTCAGCTTTCTGATGTGTAGTAGTAACAAAGATATTTTCCATCATAGCTGCTGTAAAAAGCGTAACACCTGAGAAAAATAGTTGTTCTTCATTGGATGATCAAGCACAATTTAAGAGCTTCTGAAACTTTCTTTCCCTGCCACTCCCTCCGAATTACCGTCTCATTTGGCAAACTGCATCACGCAATCTTTGAGATATACCAGTTGTTCTCCCAGATCTACCAATAGCCCTTCCATTTTCTCAGCATCCGTACTTCACTTACTCTACTCCATATCCAGTTCTTGGTCTGAATGGTGATAGTGAAGCAAGGGGAAGGAAGAAGAATATTATCAGCAGTTTGTGAACACTCTTCTGCTGCTTTCTTTTCCCTTAAACATCCATGTACCCATCCACATGGGAGATTAGGTAGAACTTTGTGGCCCAAGACTGACATTGCCTTTAGCAGAGAAATGACTTTTTTTTCCTCTGGGCTCTCAGCAAGAAATGACTGAAAGAGTAGACATTCCTGGCTACTCATATTCAAGTGCACCATGTAGGGTCTGAAGTTCAATGCTGATGATAAAAATGGTCATTAATAGTATTACTGTAATCATTATAATGTTAGATTTTTACAAATTCATTTGTGCCTTTAATAAATTTGAAGGCGTAATTACAGGCACTTTTATATACATGGGCGCTTTAAGAATAAAGCTTCTGAATACTTGATTCTTGTTTTATTAAATGAAAAGTCCAGGCTAATTTATGAAACTTATAAGAATTTCTGCTTCCCTTTAAGACGTATTCAGGACAAAGAACTATTTCTTGTCCCCAAAATCTATACTTAGCATTTCCGTATCTAAACACATCCTCTGGAATTGTATAGCTGTTACATTGTTTTTCTTTTCAGTATGCTATAATTCACATAATGCTTAGGAGAGAATGAAAATATTAGTAACTATGATTGAGTTGTTGTTTTGCAAGTTTGGCAGGAGTTTTAATTGTGTATTGCTGTATATCTACTCTAGGTGGTACTCTTAAGGAAGTTAAATTAATAAATTGCATGTCTAGAAGCTAAGGGGAGGTGTGGGAAGAACCACCCTGGGAAGAAGGAGCAATAGCAGGTAATATTAAATATAGCTGCTTCCCCGAATCCATCTTTCTCCATTGGTGGCTTCTTGTAGAGATTGACTCATGGAAAAACAAACCTGCTTGTTAGGTATTGAACATTGCAGGGAATAATCAAAACAAAAATATTTCAACAGGAAGGGATGGGTCCATCAGCAGCCAGGTAGGTGTCTGCTTTCTTATGATCTGCAGTCAGGGTTTATGTCCCAAGTCTGGCCTGGGTATATAGTATTGCTGAGCAGTGAGGAGGCGGAGGCATCCAGGTGTTTCATGAAAACAGTCCCTAGCTATGTTTCAGAAACACTTTCAAAATTTTTTTAATTTTCCTAAAATTAAAACAAATCTACTGGGGCAGGTCTCTGGAGGTGTTTTTACCCATCCCTCTAAATTCTGAGAACCGCATTTTGTCATGTTAAATTTGTTTGATAGGTTAAGGGTGCAGATTGATCGGTCAGTCTATCTACCTACCTATCCATTTATCCTATCTATTTAGCTTTTCTACTGACTGGACTGAAGTGGACTTTTGCAAGTGCTCTGTCTCATTGAGAAATAATATTTCTAATAAACTGTGATATTTTGTTGCCAGCTGAAGCTCCAGTTGTCATACATTCCCCATGGAGTATGTTTGCATTTTCCAAGAATTTCTATAGTATCCAAGTTTATTTTGTATTCTGAGATGTGTCCAATAACATTAATTAGTGTTAACAGGTTATGAACAAAATCTTCCATTTATATATGAAAACATGAACGGCATTTTTTTGAGAAGTAAAGCATTGGTTTTTCTTCTGTTGCGTTATCCTATAGCGCTGATTTGCATGTCTAGTCAGAGCTGCAAGTTGAGACACAGTTCCAGTGGCAGTGGTGTGGGACGAGAACCCTCTTGGGATTAGCGAGGCATGAATGGTTCAGAAACAATGCAATTAGTAACAAGCTTTGAAAAGAATCATTTGGAAGTTAAATCCCACCTACAAACTGGGTACCAAACGTGAACATATAAGAAAAAAATGAGTAAATAAAGGGCACGATCTTTCCTATAGCCAAATAGTGGGAAAAGAGGACCCTGTGATTTTGTTTTTAGAATTGTTAGATCCCTATCTGTAAATAAATTAACTCAAAATGATACACATGGATTTAGGACAGGGTATGATCAACCCAATTTTGAAAAGGCTTTAACTAGTAATGTTTTGACATTGTTTGGACAGAGGAAGTTAGAATGGGTCCTTTCTAGCTTTGGGAGTGATTGAAATAACAGTTTCCCCTGAAGCGCAAAGTATGTCTCAAGCCACTTTGGAAGTAGCCATTCTGAATTCTGAACATAAAATATTCTTTATTAAAACATAAGTCAGTGGCAAATCCATCTGGGCCTGGTGCTTTTCCAGCTTTAACTTTTGTGACTGTCATATTAAGTTTTTAGCCTTCCAAGGACTTCTTTCTGTAAAAAAATGAAATAATAAAATCGCAAACATCTGCACTGATTCAGCTGAGTGTGGCATAAAACTTCTGAAGTCAGTCATTGATTGTTAATTGCAGTGTTATTCCTATCCGAAATAGCAATCATTTTATTTAGTAGGTTTTTTTTTGGATAAGCACCCAAACCAGCAACTTCCCAGACCCTACACCACGCTCCCCCAAAAACTCTTTGTAGAAAACTAGGGCGAATTTTGGTCCCTGCTTTTGTGTCTTATTGATTTCGGACTTGCATTAATAAAGGTCCATAGTTCCTACAAGGAAAAGACTGATGTATATCATAACCAAAAGCTTTGATTTCTATTACTTTAGCATTTTACCACTCTCAGGTAATCAAAAGATATATGCAAAAGGATACCCACCAGTAAAAAAATGTGCTGCTTGCCTACGAAATATCAAAGAAGGGTCTGTCAAAGCACTAGTTAATAAAACCTCTGAAATTCCAGGTGTATGCTACAAATGCAGAGATTGAGGGAATGTTAGGTTACTCAGTGGGAACAAACAGGTTATGTCTAATGGGCCAAACCTCACTGCAGAACAAGATCTTTGAAAGTAAATTGCTCTCATGAAACAGTCATCCTTGCTTTTAGTTAATTCCTGATGTACTACAAAGTAATTTGGATCACGGTAGACAGACTGCATTGCAGGAAAGGAAAAGCTCCTTAGCGGTAGGGCTACACACCTTCAAATAAGAGGTAGGCTCAGACATGCCATAGCAGACAGGCTCTTGTGTCTTGTGTGAATTCAACATGGGAGGAGGAACTGGCTTTTCAGTTACATCACTTGCATGGGAGAAATGCCATGTGGCATCCAGATTTGCAAAAAAAGGTGCAAGTAAATGAGGGCAGCCGCAATTACTGGAAAACAGGGGCTTATCAGATCCAGCCTCAGTGAGCCAGACTTGCCATCCTGAACTGACTTCATATCGGGAAGCACTAATCCTATGGGTTCCTTTGGTTGGTGGGGTTTTTCTCTCTTTTTTGTTTAAACAAGAGTCCCCATCCCCTTGCCTGGGCATGATAAATGCCTGCGCCATAGCTTCATCCCAGCTCCTTTGCAACATCTATCTCCTTCATGCCTAACTCCTGAAGCATGGCCACTTCAACCATCTAAACGCTGATCAATTTTTTTCTCCCACTTAACTGGATTATTTAGACTCTTTCCATTCCAGAAGGCATACCGAATTGCTGGGATGATTGATCACCAACAAAGGCATGGACCACACACAGTTACTTAGCACTGAGCTAAAAAGCCAATGTAATTCAAGGCAGGTTTTTCAATGAGCAAACTGAGTGGGTGCCTGGAGCGAGAACATGGAAGGGACAGTGTTTCCAGAGCTCCACCAGACAGAAGCGCTGCACTGGCTGACTCAGCTATGCCAACGTAAGGATGCGGTCAGCAAATCATATGCTGCCTAAAGCAATGGCTGGTGTAACTTCTGCTTCTGCTCTGCTCCCTGGCCTTGCCTAACAGCAGGTTTTCACAATTTCACACATTCAAGAATTGTAATTCTTGCTCTTCCCAATTTCACAGCTACTGCAATGCTTCTCTCCTTGTAGAGTATCTGCAGTGGAGAAGAGGACTTGGAAAAACATTACTGAGATCAGAGAAGAAAAAGGAAAGTTGAACATTACTTACTCTAGGGCAAAAGGAGTGGTAACAAAAGAAGTAGACAGTTGACACCTGTAATTCTTAGAGTGCTTCAGATGTACAAGCAAGTCGCATTCAGCTTTCGGTCCCAGCATCTTGTAACATACTCAAAATTGAGCTCACAAGGAAAAAGAAGACAAAAATAACTCTTTAGAAAAAATTATATCCAAAATCACAATACAAAATGTAAATACTAATCCCAGAAGAAAGGTACATAATCATGACCATTGAGCATTGCCCCTGCTCAGTCCATTGATGCAACCAGTATGGTCAGAATCAGGCTGCATCACTAGACACAACCAAGTAATGGGTGAAGCAGGACTATATCACACAGTATATAATAAATCCATTGACACACAGACGGTTTGGAGGAAGTATGTATCGTGTAACTCACAGGAAGTGAAAGAACTCCAGGTCCCCTTTCTACTCCAGAGATCCAGCTGGAGAACATGATCAGGTGAAAACAGTTCCAGTAAATGTGCTGCAAGCTTCTGCAAGCAGAATGCCTTTTACACTTCTTACTATGGGACAAGAGGCAGCATCTTCAAAAACTTGGAAATCTTTCAAACAACACTGAAAAGAAAAAAGTCACTATGGCAATATCAGAGCTAGCCATTGTAGAGCTTAATCCAAACAATATTCATTCAGAACAGGAAAGAGCTAAGTCTATTAGGAGACTGTTAATGATTTATTTGCTTTTTTTCACAGAGTCATGTAGTGGGTAAAGGCAGCTAATCTTGTTGGACTCCATTAAAGAAGTCTCTTCAGGCTTCAGACAGCCATGCATCCCCCACCTAGGCTTCACAAGCAACATGACTGGAAATTTCATGTAATGTTCAAGGCCTATTTGCATAGGCACGGAAGCAGACTTGCATTAATAATACCTGTATTAAGGGCCTAAAAAATCCTGATCACGTCATTAGACATGCTCCCTGGACATTTTTTCTGCATCAGAAATATCTCCTGACCACCTGCTTTATTTCTGTCACATCCATGATGTGACAATATATGACAAAATAACAATTTTATAGTACAGCTGAAGTCAGAGTGAGAAGACTTATTTTTTAATTGATTCTTTTATTTTCCTGAAAGAGGAGAAGAAAAAGTTTTAAGTATATCTGATATTATCTCACTTCCAGAGATATTACTCTTAAACCTTCAGGGTTTAAGATACAGAAAGGAAACTGGGAAAATCACAGGCAGGATTTTCATAGGAGAGGTAGTGAAGTCTGGATTCATTTTGTCATCTATTTAAGGAGACCTAGAACGATAATTCCGTACTTCTCACAACCCAGGATTTCAACAGAAAGTGTTTTATATATCAAAAAATCGCACCACCAAACTAGTAAGTAGAAGCAATGCAGTTGCAGGACAGGTGTGCCCACTCCTATCGAGGTCCTTTCAGGTTTTAGGGAAAGGCTTGTTTTGTGAGAGTTATGGGGTTTTCTGAGTTTGCTTTTCTTTTTGCAGCCCAGAGAAAGCTGGGTTTAAATTGTGAAAACACACTGTGAGATTTTCAAGAGGAGGATGGCTGCATGCCAACAAGTACATTTCTACCTCTGAAAGATAAAAGCGGGGCTCTTTCGTTGGCCAAGTTGTTCTAACAGGCAAGCTCACTTAAAAGCGAGAGCTGATTTCTGCTGCCTGCTCACAACACCGCACCAGACACGGCCGGGGCCCCATGAGCCCCCCCTCACCGTGGGCGTGAGTGGCTCTGCTCCAATGCAGCGGTGGGGCCTCGACCAGGCTGGGGGCTGCTGGGCTGTGCCCTTCCCAGCAAGGCTCCCCTGACGCTGGCCCTCAGCTCCCCACGTGTCTCCCCTGCCAGAGCACCTGCACCTTGCTGCTCCAGAAAAATGTTTCCTTGGCTTGCTTTTTGAAATATTATTAGCAACCTAAAACAGAAAGCAGAGATAGAGGTTCTGGACAGTTTTTGTTATTGACGCTGATCCAGGTCTGAACATTTATGGGAATCCAGTGACAGATACTCATAATTTTTTGGAACACGACTCTTCCACAGTGTAAAAACCCTATTGACCTTTCCTAATAATAAAAACCTGATAAAAACTGTTCTCAATTAGATGCCAGTAAGAAATTGACATTCACTGATAGTCACGGTGCAGGGGTTTGTCTTTTTTAAAATTACATCAATTTTCAATTTGTAGCTTTTAATCAGATCCCACCTAACCTGCTTGTTATTCCACCAACTTTTCAGTGAAATCCAGACATCCCAACAGTATTTGGGATCCAGCAATGCATAAGCAGCCCCACAGGAACTCAGTTCCCCTTAAAGTCTGGATGAACGAAAAAATGAGTTTGGCAGCATTCAAACAATACATTCATGAAGTCCTTTGAAATGGGAATTCCAGTATAATTCAGCATTATTGTAATTGCTCTAAAATGTGTAAGCCTAAATGGCAAAGGGAATTGTATACTGTAGTTAGTGATAAATGTTCTGTGCGATATACTGATTTTAGCTGCCCCACTTACCCAATGCTCAGTGGAATTAAGTAGTTAAATTTATGTGCATAGTACTGAAACTGTAATGCTGAGTGTCAACCTCAGACCTGTTTTTCTCCTAAAGCATAATAAAAATGCCAGTGAAAAAACTGTCCCAAACCTCAGTCTGGTAAAAGGACTGCAAGTCAAGCAGAAAATGTAAAACATCTCTGGGTTTCCTGACCAACCTGTCACAGCCCAATCTGTTGTGACAGCACAGGAGGCATAGCCTGAAAGCACGTTGGGGAAGGGGTCATGGCTTAGGCGCCTCTCTTTTTGACAGAGGTGAAAGTCTAGGCGCAGAGCGCCTGCCTGCCTGTGCTAACAAGGTGGCTTTTTTGCAAGCCATCAAAGACGGAGGTGGGACACGGAGGGTTTTCTGTCTCCTGAGAGGTCCCAAGTTGGCTACTGTCCTTCTCTATGGTCTGGAAGTTCTCTTAATTTCCCATTAAAGCTCTGGATGTACTTGTTTGTCCTTAGCATAAAAAGGACAGTACTAACTGTAGAGTACAGCTCTCCCTCAGTTCTCAGTTTACTATTTCTGAAGCCATGGTGTAGCTGCCTATGACCACTGGTAGTAAGGAGAAAGTAAAGAAGGTTGTGTAACTGCCCCTTTCTACACGCAGGTCTGAACAGCTAGGTGCTGGCAGGACAGCAGTTGCAGACCTCACCTTCCCCACCCAAAGCATGTGAATTTGCTGCGTGACCTGAGCGAGCGTTGGAAGGAGCCAGTCTACAGGTGACGCATGGGTCTTTCCTGCAAAGGCCACCACAGCAAAGCACATCAGAGGGAATCTGAAACTCCCACTCCGAAACAGAAAGGCTCGCTAATTTCTGACATAAAAGAAGGAAAGAGCTACACCTGTGCAGGTAAGGGGGCATCTCAGGTGTTAGCAATTTCTTGTGATGAGACAGGCTGGGACTGAGGGCACCTTTTATTTGCACACTGCTGCCTGCTGTTCCCTTTTTTCAGAAAGGTGCCAGCTTTGGGAGAAGGAGTTACATATAAAGCTGGGAACAGCCCTTCATGATGCTACCTCTCCCAGGAAGAGACTGTGAGGGTGAGTCACTGTTCATAGAATTATTCTGCTTTTTCTGTATGTTAAATCAAGAGAGTGTGTCACTCCTGAGTCAGGGACTTAAGGAGATAAAAGATTGGAGAATGCAAAGATGAAGTGAGTTGTCCTGGCTATTTGGGATTTCTGGAACATGAGAGGTTAAGGAGAAGACAGAGTTACTGGTTACATACAGTGGGCATATATTCTGCAGCATTTTAAGATGGTTATTCCTGTAGATGTACCAATTTCTCTGCCTCTGTGTTTGAATAGGGATTTTTCTGACTGCACCTGAAACAGAACTAGAAGTTGTCTGTAAAATATGACCAAATAAATACATGCATTATGTATCTTAAAGTGTATCTGGAGTGCTACTAACTGCAGCTGTATGCAGGGCTATTAGTCCCTTATATAACCTGTTTATCTGGTACCACCAATTGACCTGAGTTTGCTCCTGTAGCTGAGGAACTTGCTTGAGCTTCAAGTTAATGCTTAACAAATCTAGTTGAATACGAATAGACCTCAGGTTTCTTGGGAACAACGTTGTTGAAAAATGGCAGTTGCATACTGATTACTCTAAGACCCCATATAAAATATGGGGAAAGGGAGATACTTGTATTGCTTAACTGAAGCTTGCTGTAATAGAGCCTCATGAATGTGTTTGTGTGGGTAGGCCCTTGGGTTGCCTCTAGCCTCCGGCAAGGAGCCTAAGAGATACCAACATATCAAAATAGAGATTATGTTTTTCTTTCCCTACCAACTCCCTTCCTTCCATTTTCTCAGAAGCAGTGACTTCTTAATTCTGCTGTTGCTATATTCTGCTCTTTGCTTTCACTTCTTCAATTGGTCATAGGGGTTTCCTCCCCCCCCTTAAAAAAAAAAGTCTTGTAGTATTTCCAAACTATTAACAAATCTTTTTGTTGTTGTTTGACTGGGGCAGTCTCAGGCTGCCTTTTATTTTGCATCCTTAGCTCATATATGTGATGCAGCATGTTTAACTTGTGTATTCCTTCTCAGCCTGAAACTGAAGTTTATGTTGAAGTGCTTTAAAAGCACAAAACAGTATTTTTTTCTTCGATAAGCTAAATGAGGACTTGAATCAAAGTGTGTATCAAGAGCTATTGATTCAAATAGGCCCCAAATTTTTGTGGAATTACATGAAATTCTTTTTCTACTGTCTCAGGAGATAAACAGATTTGAGCAGAATTTGAAATGTAAGAAGTATTAGTATTTTAATGGGTTTTTTCACCCCAGATTTGGAGTAGAAGTTGAAATATCCAAGCCACTAAAAAGATTTCCTAAAATTGAGGATAATATATTTTGGATTTTGAATCCTTGATTGAAACAGAAATACTTTGTTTCAATTTTATATGTTCTTTACCTCCAGGAAAAAAAAAAAAAAAAACACCACAAAAAAAACCCCAACCCAACTCTGTGTCTGTGTTAAGTCTTTCAACATGAAGTTTATTGCAATGGTTTGAATTCCTGAATTTAAATGTGAGATTTCTGGTGATTTGCAGCCAAACTGAGAACAGAGGGCATTCTGAATAAAATGTAAAATGTTTTATGCTGTCAGAGGCCAAATACTTAAACTTTGAGATAGCACAACAACTTACGTGACAATGTGTAGTGAATGTGCCATAATCAACAGAAAAAACTAAACAACTTTAAAAAAAAAAAAAGAGGGGGCAGATATAACTGTAGCAATATTGGGAAATAACAGAGGAGGCTGTCGTGTGTACGAGCAAAGTGATGGATTCTGAGGTGCATCAGAAGTGCAAAGCACCTCCTGAAAGGCAAGTTTTCTCTTGTTTCTTCTCACTGCCTCTATTTTTTTCTTGCCAAGTTTCCACAGGGATGTTTCAGAGTAGCTGTGCATACTTGAAAAGACTAGAAAAAGTGAGGCAAATTCTGCACTGACATGCACCTCCACTGACATCAAAAGGATGATATACCTCATGTGTCTCCTGCTCCAAGTTGAAAAAATAAAGGCACAAACTGAAGTGACATGTCCACTGCTTAAAGAAGTGATACTATTGATGCCAGATGGAGAAGGCAGACACTATGCAAAGAAAAAATAATGATGAATTTAAGGTGGCTATGATCTCCTTTGCTCTGACCTCTCTGATGCTGGCTCTGATCTACCAGACCAAGTCTTGACCTCAGTCCCCCAGCTGCGTCCCTCACTGAAGGCAGGTCTCATCTCGTGCCACCTTTATACAGCTTTTATTTAAAGCCCTTTGCATAAGGGAGGCCCTTATACAGCAAAGCTTCTGGGGTGCTTTAGCAAATCCTTTAGTCCCATTGCAGTCACTCACCTAGTTAAAGCTAAGCCTTTGGGGTTGTCTTGGTGCAGTGGGGTCACAGGAATTACGGATTTCCAACAGGAAGGGCAGGCCCTCCTTCAAACTGAAAATGTTTCAGTGAACAAACTTGTTTTTCATTTTGCATTTGACATTATTTCTGAACACTAAGAATGTGGGTGGTACTTTCACAGCAACAGTCTCGGGAAAAGTAAATATGTATGTCAAATACCATATGCCTTTAAGTTTTCCTGGCCCCCACCCCCCAATAATATTTTGGATATGGAGATCTACCTAACTGTTCTGGCAACAATTCTGGTTTGACCATACCTAAAATACTTTTCCAAAACATGACTCTGTTTTTATTTAGGTTTTACCTTAATAGAAATTCTTGGTGACAAGTATACCTGCATACTATTTTAGGTAATGCCATTAGATGTAGCAGTAACAAGTTAGCAAGCATGTAATACCCTAAGGCAAATAGATTTGTGTGTTCTCTTTCAGACTGGATGATTATGTTGCACTCTCTAAAGACATTTTGGATCAGTAAGAGTGTCTCCTCAGGGAATCATAGTGATAACTACTTTTGACAAGTAGTAATAACAGAAGTTTAGTCCAACCATGAAATGAAAGACTCATGCTGAAGCCAGGATTACTGGTAGTGGACTGCAGGGGCACTGTAATTGCACATCACTTGCTTTAGTGATGGCATGTCTGCCTTCACTCCATCTATACTTGTGAATTCAGAATTGCCTGTTTCATACTATCAAGCAAAAAGTATAATATTGATTTGAAGGGATCAATGGTAAGAAGCATTGTTTTAACTTACTAGTAGGTTAGATCAATTCCTTCCACAGAAAAACACTGTATCTTATGTTACACTTCTAAACACAGGGAAAATTCCTAAATTCTGTGTGACTTTATTGATTGACATCACTCTTAGCTAATTAGAAACAACTTGCTGATCCTTTCAGTAGCTCAGTTAGGTGGCAAGATCACCCAGGTAGGTGTATCCTGATACTTCTGAGTGAACATTTGCAATGATCATGACTCTTCCTTAGGTCTTTGTTGTTGTTACTTTACTGAACCATCAAAGGCTATCGTTATTACGTATTGACACAGAGCTACAGAATGGTTGATAAATCTATATTCAAGTTGCGTTTAAAATCAATATTATAGCAGTTACCATGCCAAATCAATATTTACCAAGTTGCTAGCTCCCAGTGCTTGACGCACTGTAATTATTCCTCTTCCTACATAGAACATGGGGACCTAATCCAATGTTCACTGAAGTCAAGAGAGACTCTCATTGATCTCAGGCTTTGGATCAACCCTTGCTTGCTTTTATTTACTCATATTTGTCATAGGATTGTACAAAAAATTGCACACAACAGAAGGCCTGTTTACTTGGTCTCTACATCTTATCGTAATGCATGTACTATGAGCTTCTGCTGTTATTAAAACAGGAACCAAGATGCTAACTTGCCACTGCTGGGTTTTTGGACTACTTTGGTAGTGTTACACAGACAGTGCCTGCTTAATACAGATAAAAAACATTTGCTTCAAAAATAATCCATAAGTTTTGATGATACAGCAATTCAGAAACAACACATTTGAGACAGATCAAGTAAGAGTAATTATCAAGAGACCTGTGTAATCATCTATGCTTCCATGTTTTAATTGAACAGTAGGATCTTTCTTTCAAAAAAGTGTGTTAATTGGGGTCTGCTCATGGGAAGGAGTGACTAATTGAACTGGCATGAGCCTGATAGCAGGTTTTTTCATTAAAATGTTAACTTTTAAAAATCAGTGTTACACTGCAAATATTGTCTTTCTTTTAGTTGGACTAGTCTATCTGGCACATGCCAGCTCAATTAGTAGCTTGCTTTCATGAGCAGACCCCAATTAACACACACTTTTCTTAAAGAAGTATTCCATGATTTAAATTAGCACATTTACATTACGAGTAATTATACTGGTTTTGGTTGTTAGTTGTTCCTAATGTTTGTGATGATTAAATATGCTTTAATGGAAAGTGACATTTGTTGATTAATTACTCAAGTTGTATTGGATGTTTGTAGAAAATATTCAAATATGGAAGAGAGAGAAACTAAACTAAGACCAAAACTTATCAATCCATAGGTATGCAAGGTGGAGTTTCTGTCACTGTTTATACATAATTTCCACACACATTATGCAACTACATACACTACATTGTCGCCCCTACAATGAACTAAACTTAATTTTTTTTATGAATTGTTTCTGTGTATTTGGCCTGATTATGTATGACCTTTGAAGCAGAACCATGTGAGGTAGCAACTAATTAGGACATTTTAGCTGTAAGATGTGTGAGCCCATTACCTACTGTCAGTGAGAATATGTGAAAAGGCATCCTTGGCATAATACAGATATGATGATGAAGGTCTAATCCAGAACTTCATATTTGGAGAAGGAACAGGAAAGCAAGGACCTGGAACTAACAAAAGCATCTAAGCTCAGCCCTCCTGTTCATGATGGAGACTAGTCTCAGGTGGCTGTTCAGGGGACTATGGAAATGGCCTTCAAGCTCTCTGTTCATCTGTTTCTTAAATATATGCTTAATCTGTGGTGTGGACTCTACTGTCATTGACTTCACATGTGACATGAAGTAAACCATGCTTAAAATTTTGCTACATGTGAGCAATTTTGCTGCTGTGTAACAGGTTTTTTTGCTTTAGAATAGAGAAAAAAAGGTTTTGGGTGAAAATGGGTGTGTTACCATAATTCATATGAACTATATGAAAGATATTTTACAGTTTGCATTTAAATTTGGAAGGGATCATTAAAATTAATCCAGTACCTGTATGTTGAGAGTCATTAAATCTTCTTATACCTCTGTAACTTGTCTTTAAGGCATAATTTGTGGTTAGCCAAAGCATTCCTTTCCAAAAGGCATCCAGTCTTTGAGATACAATCCACCATTTTGCTTAAGAGTGTGTTGCAATGATTAATTGCGCTCATTGTTACAAAACTGTCTAATTATCCTCCTGGACTTTGTATGACTTCAGTTTTTGGCTTCTAAATCTTGCTAATATTTTTTAATAAACACACACCCCTCCCCAACTATTAACAAAAAAAAAAACCCAAATAAACAAACAAAAACCACAAAAAAACCCCACCAGCTTTGCTTTTCATTACTGTTTACTTTTCCCTTTTGAAGAGGTGGTACACTCTCGATGTTCTTAAAAATGTAGTCAGTGTCCCGGTGTCCCTCTGCTCAGCTAACAGGAATGTCTCCAGCATACAGAAGATAAACATTGTTGTTCTGAGAACCTCTTCTGTTATAGCTCTACATCTTCACTGAACACTGAGGTGTTCTTATTTGAAGTGTATATATGCAGGGTAGTCATGGTTCCTATACAAGTCAATCCTTTTCCAAAAACACCATTCTCCAGAGTTCCTATATGTCTGATATTTGGGGTCTTTAAAAAAAAAAAAAAAAAACCAAACCACAACTACCTTGCTGTCATAATATTACTACCAATGCTATTATAATTGGCTTACGTAAATGATAAGGTTTGCCAAAAATCAGCTGAAAGAAGATGAGGAAGGTTTGGTGGGAGCAAATGCAGTCAGGTTATGGTTGAAAGTGGTTTTGTTTTTCTTGACTCTCCTCTACGTAATGGATGTGAAAAGCAAGAGAATGCTTTTTCCAGGTGAAGTGTCTGTTAGGAATAGGCATCTGTGCCATGTAGTACAACATCTGACAGGAAGCCTTGCTTCAAACAATGCAGTCCTCTGGAGGCTTGTCCAGCAAAAGTATCAACCAAGGTCACTGTGATTCTACCTGCGCGGCAATGCACATAGACCAGGAGCTGCTTGGAGCTGAGTCTTCAGAGGAAAGCCGCAGGGTCACAGGAGAGCTATGGTGCTTGTAAAAAGCAAGACAACATCTCACTTAAAAAAAAAAAAGTGTAGCACAGGGTAAATGTACATAACAGCAGTGGAGAAATTAAAAGCCAAACAAACAAAAAATCCCTTCCCAAAGAACTAATAGCCTTCTTCTGGAAATAAACAGAAGTAGCTCTACGCTATACAGGATGAATCATGAAACCAGAACAGCTTATTTAAAGGGATATAGTCTGCAGTTTTTTGTCTGTATGTGTCCAGACATGGTGTTAACCAATGGCATACAGATGATGGAGAGTCAAATAGAGGGCTTCCAGAGCCACAGGCACATATGAGTCAAAAAACTGCAGACNCTTCCAGAGCCACAGGCACATATGAGTCAAATCATTATCCATTAGATGGTAGTAGTGATACCATTAATATAGTCCCAAAAGTGTGTTACGTCCTTTATAGACAATGAATAAACCACAGAGCCCATGCTCAAAGATCCTGTGGGGTGCAGCTCAGGTGAACCTTTAAAACAAAGTAACCTTTTTAGGTTAAGGGGAGAAGCAGGAATTCAGCATGGTAGGGAGGCCTATTTTGAAGAGTGCTTTTTCTTTTGAGGAAGTACCTAGGCATTTCTTTAACTGTATGCTCACCTGTTCAGGAGAGACTTGCTCCCGTGTTTACTCAGCCAGCAGCTGAGTGTGCTTGGGGGGTATAGTGTTAGATATCTCATTTTTGTGCCATCATGGGTAAGAAAAGAGTACACACAGAAAAAGAGGAAAAATGGTAGTTAAAGACAGTGTTACTGAAGGAAGTGGTTGTGCATGTTGTAAAGATGAGGTTACTGCTCTCAGCAAAGTGATAATTAAGTGTTCCACTGCAGGGGAAAGAGTGCTGACCTGCAGAGCTCCGTGGACCTGGGACACACCGAGAGAAGTTTTCTGTAATGTTTCCCGAGTTTCTTAAATTCACTGGTTTCCTTTCCCATGTGTGCTTTGTGCTGCCTATTAACAGCAGAAATAATATTGCACTTTGAGAAATGACAAAATTAAAACTTACACCCTGCCTTCTGTTTCTCTAGGAGCAATTATTTGGTTTTGCAAGTGTAAATATTATCCTATGTTTTAAGATGGAGCTTATTATTCTACTGGAAAAAATATGCTATCAATGGATGATCAACCTAAGCAAGAAACATTTAAATTCAGTTGGAAATATGACAAGTTTATATATTATTATGTGTATTGACAAGAAGCTATATCGTTACATCACCGAAGGTGAATATTTGGCTGAAAACAGCTCAGACACCATCTACTACTCAGTAGCAGGCTTTAACAAGGACATATCTTAGGTGACTGATGAGGTCTTTTCCCATCTGTATAATCTGTGATTCTATAAAAATAGTTCCTTTGTTCAATTAGATGATAAATTAAGCAACAAATGCCAATACTGTCTTTCAAAGAACGTAAGCAAGAAAAGGAAAAATAGCCATGACATTAACAAAGATATTAATAATGTTTTGCCCTAGTATTAAATATTTTAATCTCCATCTCAGCTTAATTAGTTGATTAAGATTCACTTCATATCAGAATCAATGAAAAGGTGGGGGGGGGGGGGGAAAAACTAAAAAAATTGAAGTTTGGGGCTTTTAAAGACTTTCTGTTGAGGACAAGGAATGCTGTAACGTAGCTTTTTCTATCTCCCATGTATGAAAACTCTGCTGCTGTTTGGACATATCCAAAACTACATGAAAGCCAAAGGTGGGGAGGAGTCCTTCCAAAAAGACAGAACAAATTTTTTTGTCACTGATTAGTAGGCAGTGTTAGTATCTTCAGTAATCATAAGGTACCCAGAGGGCAGCAAAAAGAGGAAATATGTATGTAACCATAGCCCTGGGAGACGAGGCCTAATACCCCCCCGTGATCTTGTTCAAAAGACATTTCCGTATGTTTGTTTTCCATTTCAGGTTGCATCTCCTCGCAGAGCATGACTGTAATCGCCCAAAGTTACAATGGTGTAAGAAATCTACCCTGAGTAGGGAGCAATATTTTGTCCTAATAATGTCAACAGCTATCTTCTAACATTTAACCATGTAATAAGGGGAAGAAAATAGGAGCTGCATATATGCAGACAAGAAATGCAGTGTGACTGTCAGGCAATCCATTAGATAGCCATAATGCTCACAGCTGGAAATTTTTTGAGATGGCATTTGATATCATCATTGTTAGCCTTCATATAATGCAATATTTATTACAGTAAGGAAGAAGGGAATATTTTTAGCTGCATCTTGAGTAACTTATCTCCATGGCAACCCTTTACTTGCCCGCGCTGTTGCTGCTGTATAGAATGTTGTCACATTAATAATAAATGGAACACATCTAACACATTTGGCTGCCGATTGGCTTCCAGCCACATATTTCTCTTGTTCTAGTTGAAGGGTTTGTGAAGCTTAGGGTCCATAAGCAAATTTCATTCATTTTGTTTCTTAGAGAAAATTGCCTTGGATTATTTAAAGCACTCAGGAGGTTTCATCAACGTATGCATTGTGTTTGTTGGGTTGGAATTTTTTGTTTGCTTTTGTTTCTAGCTCCACTTTAAAATACCAAGGAAATCCATGAACAAACACAATTAGAAAAGCTAGAAACCCAGCAGCTGTGGAGTAATTTTATTTGACTTACATTTGTATGGATAAGAAAATGGCATTTTTTAAAATTGCTTATGAGGAACCCCTGTGACATGTTTTTGAAGAACAATACTTTCATTAATGGAAACTTAAAGCAAGCAGGTCTCCAAGTGAGATCCTAGACTTGCTGATCGTTTCCACTTGCTTATGAAAAAAGCAGCTGCAAGCAATCAGCCCTCATTTTGTGGTCTAAATATACGGATTACAAATTTGGCAAATGCTTGTTATAAAGGTGAAAAGATAGACAAAAGAACATTAGATTTCAGCTTAAATTGGTCATGTTTTTTCTATAGATTCTAACACTAGCGAACAATACAGTGCAAGTGGCTTTTAAGTTTGTATATTAAGGCTTAAATACTACCTGCTTGGCATGAGAAACCATTTGGAGCCTGTTTAAAATGGCACTACACAAGTACTTACACAAATATTAAGTATTCATATCTGGATGACTTAGTCCCCATTTCTTTTGTCCATTTTCTCTCTTCTCAACCCTTTACTTATTTCCAAGTCTGCAAAAAAGGAGGAGGAAAAAAAATGAAATAAAACTGTGTTTGTGTTTTATTGCATGACCATGTGATCTTTCTGCAGTCTACCATCAGTTTATTTAACATTTCAAATGAAGCATGTGTGCCCGTAGGTATCTTTATTTATGGAACACCTATTACATTTTAGTTTACATAATAATGATATGTTGCCAGTGATAACTAACTGGTCTAGGATCATGTACTTATTGCTGTAATTTCCAAATATCCTCCTTTTCAATTCCAAGACTTAAGAAAAAAAGCCAGTTCTTTCACTTGCTTGTTCAGCTTTTCAAAACAAATATTCTGCTGTAAGCTCATAAAAGAAAATAGCCTTTAAAAAAAGAGACCATCATTTAACAATTATTAGGTTCTTACATGGGAATTTCAATCACAAGCATGATGTTGCTACCCCCAGAATTTATAAATGAGGGAAAAGAATAGTTCATGTGAGTTCTCAAGCACTACCCAGAAGCCGAGAGTTTCTAAAAGCCTGATCCAAAATATTTAGTAACAATTCCTGGGAGCACTGTTATTGACCTCTGAGCTTGGAGTCAATCTCTACTTCATGATGTCAAAAGTTTGTAAAAGTTTTTTACCCCAGGAGGCTTTTTGTGCTGTAAAACATTAAAAACTAGCAGCATTTCCCTCATTATTTGTATCTAAACACACATACAAAGTGTAAGTTTACTCAAGGAAAATAACTGGTAGCATTTTCTTTAAAGGACAGTAAACAGCCCCGAAACTCAAAGCTGGTAAATAACCTAGTGTTACTACTATTTTTATTTGCAGAGTCCTGCTTTTAACAAGTAATAGCTAATGTGGCATGAGTTGTATTGAGCTGGTGGCTTCTTGGCAGTACTGCCTGCCAAGGTGAGAGAAACACGCTGTGCGTATGCAGGACCCACTGCTGCTCAATCATATGTGGGCCCTGCTTAATATAAAGCCCCACTCCTAGGGTTTCAGACATTCATACTTATTTATCTTGAACTGGAACTCACTTGACATCTGCTGAAAGGCCAAGAGATGAATGAACATGGGGAAAGATTATTTTCTTCCTGTTGTAGCAGGTCACATTACAGGATAGGTGTGCTTCTGGACTTTAAATGAGAGACTTTAGGCTGGGCATTGTAGTGGGTGAAAGGCAAAAATCTTGCAGGATGTTCATCTCTCCCAAGCAGCTGGAATCCAGACTTCTGAGTTGCTACATTTAGCATAGCAAAAAGGCATGCTATTAATTAGGGAAATTGTCTAAAGTGCTATGAAGATGAAACTTACGTATATAATTGCTATTAAGGTGATTACACTTTAACTCATGGTTCATCTCTGCTTGAGATAAATCTACAGTCAAAAAAAGTTTCTGTAATTAATCTGTAAGGGATAGATTTCAAAATGAACCATGATTCTCTCATCTAGGACTTAGTGAATAAAAGAAAAAAAGATGGCAACTGCTCTGTTTAAGGCTTGTGTTTGTGATACTTAATGGAAAGTACAGGAATTTTAAGGAAAACAGTCTGTTGCTGAGGCCTCATCTTGTAAGAGTTTTGCATGTGACTTCAGGTGGTCTGACCTTGGTGTGCAATTCTTGGTGCAGGCTGTGTTTCCATCTTACTTCTACTGCTCTCCCTCAGCTTGTATGGACACATGTTCTTTATATTCAGATTGAAACCGGTTACAGTGACTAGCTGCATTGTGGAGTTCACTGTTTGACTATGCCGAATGAGGACAAAAATGTATGTGTCTCATTTTGACTGTTTTCTGAGATACTTGATATTCAACTCTACCCTTTCTGAGAATTCTAGATGTTTAACGAACTTGGAGTGTAGCTGTTCCTTTCATCTATGATGCTATAGATTTCCCTGATTTTACTTGCTGCTTCTTTGCTTTTGTTTTTTCTTCTCCAAAGTGTGACTTAGATAAAAATGCTGACTGAAAGTCAGAACCCCAACATAAGCACAGGAGCTATAAAACTGAGATTACCATGTCCTTTGCGCCAAGCAAGCCCTCTATTGTCTATGCAATACTGCAGATTTGGAGGAATAATATCACAGATTCTTCCTATGACACATGCATTCCCATCCTTTCTTAGCTGTGGGAGCATGGTACTATAGAGCAAGTTAAACCCTGAAGACGACCCTGAGCCTTTGCAGGCTTTGATTCTCTCTTACTTACTGGTTTAGGTCCTATTTGAGAGCAAGATCTGAACAAGCAGCATCTTTATTTTAACACTATTCCACTAAATATGTTTTTCCACTGGCTCAAGGGCACAATTTTTACTCTTTAATTTTATTTTTGGAATTACTTTTAATCAGAAATCTAATGAGCTACTTAAGATTCAGAAGGAAGAGATGGCTCTGCCTCAAAAATGGTCATTAATTTGAAAAATGGGCAGGGCTCAAGCTTGCCTTTGTGTGATCTCCCATTTTCCTGTGGTGTCTTCCAGCACAAACTCAATCCCTGTAAAAACAGACAGTAAAAACTGAACCAAGCACAAGAGATACATGTGTTCTTTGTGATGAGATAAGCATCCTTGAGCTTTTCACAACTGTATTTATATTTCACCTGTCCCAGGCTGGCACTGCTCTTGGCTGCAGTACGGATGATTCTCAGTTTCAAAGCCACATTTGTTCTTACAATTATTTCACTGGCACATAACAAAAACTGTCGGCAAAAATGTAGCTAAATAAAGAGTCCAGGTGTGCCATGTTTGTCAGCCTTCCTACAGTGTAATACTAATCTTTGCTCTAAATAAGTAGCTTTAACAGACTGTGATAATAACCCCTTGGCTAGCATGCCCCAGGTAAGAAACAGAAGGTACTCCAGTCCTCTGAACACAGGTTTCATGGTGGATCTAGATGAAGTTTGTGGCACAGGTGTTGATGTAATTGGAATGATGATACATAAGGGGTACACATGTGGTTCAGCCAGCCTTCAGACAAATGCTTCCACTGGAGTGGCATGGCAGCTTGTCATTAATAGGTGGGGGTCCAGTCAGACCCATGTGGGAGATCGGGTTCAGGCTGTATTTAAAAAACAAAAAACAAACCCCAGCCCCCCCANGCTAATATATCAAGGGCTAGGGTTTTTTTTCCTATATTACATCTATGTATTTGCACTAAACTGATCGTTCCAATATTTTATCTTGCTCCCTCTGCATATATTTTGATATGTCTGTATACACATATTTACATATATTACACTTCATAAAATATATAAGTAGTGATTATGAGTTGATTCATGGTCAATTCATGTTTTAATGAAGAGTTACAAATCTATATAAATATGGATTTGAATATTTTATTAACTTCTAGTATGTACTCATACATCTAGACTCTTTAAAATTAGAATGGCTGATACATGCACGACGACTTTAAAGACAAGTATGTGACAGATACAAGTGTGTACCCTTGGCAGATGAAAACAGGTGCATCTGGAATGTCTTAACACTGAGAATGAATTGTCATGTGCTGCTGAAAGTATAGTTCTGCACTAAGCTACTTGTTTAGGGTATGAGGTAGGAAAAGCATTTAGCTACATGATTCACTGCAGGGATGTGGTTACAGTTTTTGTGGGACTATTCATGTTACTAAAATGATACTTTTGCATTTTTGGGTGATTATCATACTCTTTGACTGGGCATTTACATCCTATGTAAGTCAAGGATAGTTACACAGACACTGAAGGAGTGAATGAGTGTTTTCCTGCAGCAATTTAGCCAGACAGTGTGACAAAACAGTTTTGTAAGTCAGACTCCAATCTTAATTCATTCTGAACGTTCATTTCTTCAGTTGTTGCAAGATTTCTTCTTTTCGTTGTTGTTTGTCTGTAGAATACATAGAGACAAATAGATACGGTAATGTATTGAGTAATGTTTAACTGCTCTAAAGAAAATAGAAATGAAATAAGTATATGCTCATCTGAGTGAATACTAGTTCATTCAAACATGTGCTATAACCAATGAACCTCTTGCTAATTATCCTTTTCTTTGTCTTGAATTGTGTGACTAAGAGGAAGACCAAGCACCGGCTCAGATTTGTATTGCTTGCTTTCCAAAAGGCTTAGCACACTGAAGCTGCTTCTTCATGCTTTGATATGACTTTAAAAAAATCCAGATATTTCCTAGTGCTTGCTATTAGTTTGGTTCGCAAGAGCCTTTCAAACAGGTTCTTTATCTGGCCTAATTTCCTCAACTTGAGCTTGAATTATGAGCGTTTAACTTATCCATTTTGTCTAGTATTCCCTGCATGCTTGCTTCAAATTGTTCTAGCTTCTCTGACAAAGAATTCATTGCAGGTGGGAACGTTCCCAGTGTCATCAACATTTCTTCTATAAGCAACGGAGGTGGAAAAGCACCTCAAAGGAATCGCATCTCTTATCTTAGAAACATATTTCATGATGTAATGAGTCTTCCTGTGGAGCCGTGAGTGTGTGTGCTCTCACTCTTGTCTTTGTTAACTCTAACCAGAATTTAGGTGCCTTGCTCTTAGATCGGTAGTTTAATATTTAGACATCACCAAAAGCTTGGTGAGGTCAGCTCTCTCTGTAGGCACATCTGCTGTTTCACGTTTAACCTCCTCTCTTCTGAGCCCCACATCAGTCAACATCTGGATTCCTAGGGCAGGTGCTGCTTGGTAAGATGGGTGCTCCCACCAGCTTGTGGTGGGGAGCCCCAGAGCTGCTAAGGCCCTGGTTGCTATTGTCCTCAGGCGCCCTCCTGGGACCTGCCTCCTCTTTTGAGGTCTCTATTCCTTTTAATCTCATTCTCTCTTCCCCCACTCCAGTAGATAACCAATTCCTAATTCACCACCATATGTCTTATGGAAAAATTGTATTGGTCAAATTGACAAATTATTAACTATTCAAACTTCCTTATAAGTACTATAAATCCTCAATGTACGAATATGTTTGTCTGGCACAGACATTGAGAAAAGTCAGCCAATTCTGTAACTGACTCTTCCTAACCTTAGCTTGACCTGGTGAATATCAACGAGGTCTGTATTAGCTCTCCCACCCTTCACAACAATACTGAATAAATCTGTTCCATGGTAGTCTTTATTGAACTTTCCGCCATGAATGGTTCTATATGGCATGACTCCCTTCAATGCTGGAGTGCACAAATAGCGTCATTGAGGATGCAGCGGTACAGAAGCAATTAAAAGAACAAACATGGAATAATTGGACAACTTAATTTATATTCTTAAAAGGCTACAAATGAAGCAACTATGACGCACAACCAGAGAACCTCTAAGGATAAACGTTCATAGGCTATTTCCATGGTTACAGCTTTGTCACATAGATGCTAGAAAAGTAAACCCCTACCTAAACACAGCACATAGGAAGAGGTATTTATTTCCTGTTTTGGCTTAGTTCTTGCATTGTACAGCTTTGTTACAATTGCTATTTTATTGAATTCCACCATGCATACTTTTTATGAATGGGAGTTTTCTGTTTGTTTGAATCTAGTGGCCTCAACAGAAGGTAAAATTCTAACAGTCTCATGTCTGATACGCTTGGCTGTGTACACGCCCTCAACACCATTCTTGTTCCTTATGTCAACATTCTGTTTTCACGTTGCAACCCTCAGGATATTGAGGATGGCTACAGATTTCTCCAATGCACTTGACAGACTGTCAAAGGGAAATACAGCTGTGGCTCATTGGTTAAGTACTCCAAGGAAGACCTTTGGCTGTTTTTCAGATGACACTGTATAATTAAAACCACATCGGTAAATGGAGGTCAGATCTATCTTTCAGCCATGCTTTATTATGGTGGAAAGACTTTGGAATATCATTCATGTGGATGCAATACCTAGTTACTGGTTATTGATCTGGCATTGTTCCATATCAAATCACAACCCGATTCTTTGCATCATGATCTCTGTCAGCAGTGGCATTTGTATCTCTGTTAACATTTCTTTCACTCTTAGGAAGTTGTTGAGAAGTAAAAAGTATATTCTCTTATTTCTAAATGCATCCATCAAGTATGTTCTCCATTTTTACCACTCCCAAAGATAGAAGAGGCACATGTGTGCTCATCAGTACTTGAAGTGCAAAGTAGTATGCCCTCTCTTGGGGTAGGTGTGGTGGTAAACAATAGAGTACAAATTTCTTCCCCATTTCATTTGAGGTTTATTGCAACTAACATGGCCAAGGTTTTAGTGGATGTAGCTTGACAAAGTTTATAAACGGCTCATCTCAGTCAGATCAAGTTTCCTAAAAAGCTTGACTTCCAAGACATCTCACTTGTGACATTCCAAATGCAGCCAAAATACTTCAAAATGTTGGTATTCTCTATATTTTCAGGTGAATGTATTGTTAGCATAGTTACAACACTCCACTTTTCTGGAAGTATAAACTTACATAAACTTTCCAGAAAAATCAGTGCTGAGAACTCCAAATGGTTAGCAGTATTTGATTTCTTATGTGGGCTGTTTTATCATATTATTCTGGAAGTAGTTCCATGGGTGGTGTGGTAGGAGGATGTTTGGAAAGAAAAAGAGCTGAGAGTTTTCACTAATCTATTTATGGTATTCATTAATTGATTTTATTCTTGTGGTTACCCTCCCATTAAAACCCATTTGAAGCTAGAGTGCTCTTGTCTACTCAGCTACTCACCAAGGGTTTTAAATTACTTGGATAGTTTAAGAGAAAAATTATGCTTATTTCTTGGTGTGTCTTATTGTTATGAAATTTAGCATTCATTTTTTCCTCAGCCTGTAATGTTCTTTCTAGATTTGCAGAGATTCTGAACTAATTCTGAATAGGACAAGGAGGTTAAAATCAAAATTAGTTCTTGCTATCAATCTCAAGCAGTTTTTGGCACTCTAAACAAACCACCCATGCTTAGTTTGTGTCCTGCCCAGTGTGCAAGTTCATTATTGTTAGATACTAAGACGACTGAAAAAAGGCATTCAGGTGGAGATGAACAAGTAGTATAAATTGTACAAAACCAACAGATACATAATTTTAGATATGCACGTGCTCTCTGCATTCAAGCAAATGGGAACACAGAAGTGGCAGGTTATGGTGCCTTGCCCTGTTCTCCTCAAGCTCCTGTGGCCCTGCTGCTGAATTGCAGCACCCTGCAGCTCTGCTTGCTGGTGGATGGCCCAGCACAGAAACGCTCCAGCACAGAAGGTGGGCTGTTGTCCCTTGTGCTGGTGATTCCAGCTGACAGCAGATTATGCTGATGTTGCACGCAGTTTAGCTTCAGTTCTGCCTCTTGCATCTGCCTGCAACAAAATTCCGGTTCTACTTTACAGCTGAATTTGAGTTGGAAAAGTATCTTCAATGTCCTTTAATGAAATGTCTTTTTATGAAGATATCAAGGGGAAGAAGTAGTTATGAGCACTTTTCATGATGGTATAAATTCACACATTATTCATGCTTCGTTGGACTTATTCTGCAAGATCAGCATAAAGCCATCTAGAAGAATAGGTACCTTTAGCATACTGATAATATTCAACAACTAGATAATAACATTGGTGACATTTGCGAAGCCTGAGAGACTTAGGCCTCTTTGCGTTGACATTAATAGAAATGAGACATCTCTATTTCTTAGGCAGTAGTGGTTCAATGACCTTTTTCTTCTTTCTCAGACTTCTGTTATTTTTGCATGCTCTTTGTGGCTATTGTAAGGAAATGGCAAAATACTTGATTTTTCTACTCTTTTCTCCTGTTTGGCCTAAAATAATCTTCCCCTTCTAAATGGCTGTCAAAAAGGGCTTCTCCATAGACTTTTATCTTGGGTTGCTAAACACTTTGGGTATTCAAGAAATGGTTTCTGATTAGAGCTGACCAAAGAAGTAGCAGTGGCATCTGGAAGTGATGGGGTTGTGATGGTTATTTATCCCTGCCTTGCAAAACTGAATATATGACATTGCACTGTAATGGAAGTCAGCAGAATTGGCCTTAGACTTCTCTGCAAACTTTCCCCTTAATCTGGGAGTACTCCTATCACTGCAAAAGGCTATTTATATTTCATTTTTCACTATAAAGAAAGGTAGAAGATTGACAGCAGTGCACTACTGTTTTGTAGTAATTGATCTTTTTCAAAGCACTTTGGCTTTCTCTGAAGATCGGTCATGTGATTCTTTACCTTGTTATTGCTATAGGTCCCTTTTGCTGTTGTTTTCAGAGAAGTGGGGATCAAGGTATCATGTTTTTAACCACAGAATTACCTTTATTCTACAATTATTCCAATACTTGATGCCATATTAATGGAAGTACCCTTCTGGCAGGGGGAGCCACGTTATCAGTAAATATGTAATTGACTTCTGTACCGAGTCTGAGGGAACAAAGGGAACTTGGAGATCAAGAGCCCTGTGCCTGCCTGCCAGAGTGGTGCAGTCATTCTCAACCTCAGCCTGTGATCGTTGCTTACACAGCATAGTACGGTGTGTAGTTATCACTTAAGGGCTAGCAGTAGTGATTGTAGTTTGGTCAGCATAAGTGGTAAATGACAGTGCAATTGTATCTTGTGCTGTTAATCAGCCTACCTGCATATCTACTAAAAAAAAGGCAAGGAATGGTACTCTAGTGTTCAGTATTGTAGATGTACATAAGCTCGAGTCTGAAAGGGAATGGGCAAAGAGCAAAATGTTGAAAGTTCGGTACGTTGCAACCGGTGTCAGATACTAGCACTGAGGAAAGACTCTGAAATCAAGACTAAAACACTAAGTTTTGTGTTCAGTGATTTTTTTTTTTTTTTTTTTTAATTGAGGGGAAGATGTTTCTTGGTTTTCCTTGCTGTGAGGAAAAATGTGGGGTTTTCTTTAAACTGTATTTGTAAAGCAGATCAAGAAAGTGTTGTATGAATACAGTGAATCCAAAAGGATGTTTTTGACGCTTTTAAATAGGAAGCTCTCAATTGTTCAGATATTTTAAAGATTTAAATTACTCAGGTTTCATAACATTAAATCCATGTTATGATCTCTCATATTACGAATCAAAAGACAGAAGGGAAAAATACAACTTTTACATAATACTATTCATCATGACAAATGATCTGCACCAAAGAACATAACATCCTGGCAAAGCTTCAAGATTACCCAGAGGAGAGGCAATGGACAGGCTGTTGAGCCAAAGTAATTTCAGAAACAATTCCACACCTTCTTTATCCCTAGTGTGGAGCAGAAAAGCTATGAAACCCGCCCCAGCACAGTTGCTTTGTGCATTTGTTTAACCTATTGACCTTAACTCACCCTCCCTGACAGTTTCATGTTTCTCAGCATGGGGGTGGGGAAGGATTTCTATGCAACTCTAAACAACAGGGTTTTAGAGTTTCTCTATCAGAGATTATTTCTTTCACAGCTCTTGAGCAAAGGTAGTGCCTACAACAGGTGTAAGCAGGTGGGTGCCATAACACTGTCACTATCTCTCCCAGCAAGCACAGATGTCTGCTGGAGTGATCAACAAGTGTGAAGGAGGACAGAGCTGTGTTAGAGCCCTAGGACTTAGCTGGTGGTCACTAGCATAACAAATCAGCCTGTATCTAGCCAAACTTATTCCAAATACCTTCACTGGATTGCCTTGTAACATTGGAAGAAAAAGATCTCCCTTCATCTTAACCATACCCTCATACAAGACTGAGACTATACTGGATCTAGACTTCTGGCTCAAAATTGAGAAAATGAAAACTATTTGTTTTCATGAACCCTAAATTTAATCCTCGGTAAGTGTTTTTTTTAAGTTGGTTAGAGAACTCATACTTTCATATATTACATCAATTTATTCAGTATTATTAGCACTAAATGATGCAACTTATCTGCAGGAATACTGAAAACTAGAAATCTTGTTTATGTAAGTCAGCGTAGTACAGATGGGATCATCTATATAATTTATCCAAATTACATATATTTTACTTGTTAGTAACAGAACTTGGCATTATACTGAGAGCCACAGAAGAAATCCTCATGTTCTTAAATTACTGCCTGTCCAGGCAACAGTCACAGTATCTAAACAAACTAGTGCTGCGTTGTTTAACAGATGCCAAAATTGAGTCCTCAGTGTCTTAAAACTAACTCTTTGTTAAAGCATATAGTCAAGGCACGCAGGTCCAAATCTGACCAGAAAGGAGGGATTTAGTTTTTAAATAAAGAAAAGAAACCCAACCAAAACCAACAACACCCCACCCCTGTTAACTCTTAATTTGGACGCTTGAGATAGGAACTGTATTTTGTGATGAAGATTTGTGGCTTACCGTGTGGGAGGACAACACATTTTAGGTTTTCTTGCAACACAAAGTCACTAGCTGCAGTTGTGTTAAAAGCAAGGCTGGAGTTAAATTAGGATGTACTCTAAAAGGTCATAGCAGGCAAGGGGAAGATTTGTGTTGACACCTTTTGTCACATGCTGCGCATCAGTTTGCCTTGTTTTGTTCTAGTTTAACATCTTCTGTTCTAACAAAAGCCAGCTTTAGAAATTGAAACTTTTAGTTGCTTCTGGCATGCTTACTTCAAGAACAAAGTTGCCAGAGCCCCTGATCACAGCCCTGGGCTGCTCCAAACTTGTTTCAGTGCTACAGTGGTGGGCTGAAATTTGCTCTTTTCCACTTGTTTCCCATGGTTCTCATGAAAGATCTCTAACATTTTAGAGATCTTTAGCTATCAAGTTGCCCTTGTGAGATTTAATTACAAATATGTCAAATCCATCAGATAATTGCATAAGTTCTTTTTTAAGAATCTTGACTGACAGAAGCCCAATCTTTCCAGAAAGTCTTTCAGGCAATCTCCTCAGACAGTGCTTCACTCTTCTTGCAGTTAATGTTTAACTTGATGTTAGGAATCCTCTACTGCAATTGAATTGTTACCAGGCTTATTTGTTGTGGAAATGGAGAATAGATTACTGTCTTCAAACTAGACTAAAGAGACAGAGTTCTCTCTTCTATTTTCATTTCTTCACTAAATTAAACAACCAAGTACTTCCAAATTTCTCTCAGATGCAAAGGGTAGTGACAGCAATTGGAGAACTCATCTCTGGATTGTCTTCAGTTGTTTGAAAATATAGTATCCAAAACTAGATATAATAATTCAGCTGAGGCCTCATCAATCTCTTAATGTGTCCCGTAGGTTAGACATGGACAACTTGCCCTTTTCACAATGCTGACTTTGTTAGCTCACGTTCAGTTTGAGATATCAGCTGGATCCTTTTCTCTACAGTACCTGATTGGTTGTTTTCAAGTATGTGTTTTTGTAGGTGATTATTCCTGTCTCCTTAGAGCAGCACATGTTACTTACCTTTATTGAGTTGCAGCTTTTTTTCTTTCTTTTGAAGTTTTTCTTGTCTTCCAGTTCACTTGGGAATCCCCCCGCTTGGTATCATTTGTAATTAAGTAAGTAAATGTTCTAATAACTGTGTATGTGTAAGTGTTTTCCATCTCTCTTTTTGCCATCTAGAGTATTGGATCTTTTGATATTTTTTTAAAAGTGAAAAACATGAAGAATTTTATTTACTTAATTGGGAAGAAAGGTTGACTGATGGCATTCCTACAGACTGAGAACATTGTGTGACAAAAACTAGTTCTCTGTTGCAGGTATGATTCTGACCAGCCTCATTTTCTGTAGGGCAGGTATTCAGGATATTATTTTTCTAGATAAACTATTTATATTTTTTGCTTATAGCAAATCTGAGGTAATCCATAACTCTTGAAAATCCCATTCCCTCACACTCGAATCTCAATCAATTAATTTTAATATAACAATAAGCATAATGACTTTCAGGGAACCACTGTAAATTTTAGGTGACCCTTGATATTTAAAATTTGGGAGATGACAGGCCTTGTATTTGCATTTCAGATTGCATCCTGTCATGGGTATTTTTTGAAGTTCACCTTATGACTAAAACTAATTTATTTTTCTTGTGAAATATAAAGCCTCTTGAGCTTATTTGTACTTCATTGCAAGCTGCAATTCACTCAGTTCATGGAGCTCAAAATGGGCCCTGTGAGGCCTCATCTTGGTCCAGCTGGCACTGATTTAAAGCTGTGATGTGATGATAATGGTAATGTCTCAGTTAAGTGTTGCTATGAGATATTGGTCTTGCTTGAACGTGAAGCTCTTAAGGTGCAAGCCCATGTGACTGAAATCCAGAAATGGTTCACCTAACCATTCTTATAACTGAGTTTCTGAAATTATGCAGTTCCTGTGAAAGTTAGGAAAAAGAATAACACAAGTCTCTTACTGTACTGGAGAAAATAGCGAAGCTATCCTTCTTTCAGAATGTTTTAATGAAAGATGAATCTATAAAGATAATATCATACTTAAAGTAAGATCTAAGATAGATAGGGATCTTAGGTAGACAGGGAAGGTCCTGGTTCATCTCTGGGGCCTGCATAACTGCCTTCACATTTTGGAAGTTTGTGTTTGACAACACTGAGCCCTTGAAGTGTGCCATGCAGAACAGGCAAGGAAATACCAAAACCTTTAATGATTTTGCACAAGCCAGTGCAGAAAATGCATTTAAACCCAGACTTTCCAAGATGCTCCTAGTGCCTTAAGAACAGAAATGCCCTTTGTCTACTTTTCAGCTACTGATATAAATGGTGTACTGTGAGAAAAGAATGGATTGGAATTTCAACACAAAATCAGCATAGAGAAACTTGGTAAACAAAAGAACAGTGCTGGGGGCAGTCAAGAGACAAGGCAAGAGGAAAGCCTCATTAAGTCTCATTGTTATGGCACACAGTGATAATGGTGCTGTACATCAGATAATGATTTACTTAGTGTCTCCAGTACACATTAGATAGATTATGTAAGTACATTATTTCTTATTGAAAGAACCGCTATCATTAAGGGCCAGTGAAATAGTTGAGTAAATCTTCATGCTGCAGAGAGAGGGGGGAAAAAAGTTACCGACGTTAAAATAATGCAATTTCGTCCCAAAGTGAATCATAATTACTAATGTTCACGATACAAAACTTTCAGAGAACTGCATTTTATCTTTCCATGGTTTTGCAACTACCAATGATGTAAAATAATGGTAACGTTTAGTGACTTGAGTTTAATTCATGCTAATACAGAGCTTACAAGACTGAAATAATTTCTTAATAAAACTGTAGGTTTTGAGTTGGAAGGTAAAGAAGCAGGAGCAAGTCAATTACCATCATCCTCCAGTTGTATACCTGAGTGAAGAAAGGAATATGCAGGCTGCCGAGTCTAGTTCCCTGGGCTTGATCTTCCCTTCAGTCTGCTCTCTGTCAAGTCCCATGAATGTGGTTTGGTGCCTGCGTTGGCTGTGGTAGCTGTGCTCAGTGTCTGCCTGAGGAGGAAGGATCTGGTGTGAGCCATTGTGTCCTGTTCTGCCTACAGGGTGGGGTGGTAGTCGGGCATCTTGCCCTGCCTGAGTTTTCTGCCTGCAGGCCAACTTCAGGTAGAAATATGAACCAACACGTGGTCCGAAGGGGTGTCAGATCTGGGTAGCGTGAGAGAGAAGCTGATGTGGCAGTGTCAGAAAGACCTCCTGTCTCTGCCAAGGGGGGGTCAGGTTTGATATGCCTTTTACCTGTAGCAGATGGGACTGCATCCTCCCCAGCCTGCTGCACTGGCTGGGGGGCGGGGGGAAGGGAAGCTTACTGGCTTCAGTAACTTGATCCCATGTCCACTTATTTCCCTCTCTACATCATCTTTCCAGAGCCCAAATATGCTAGCTGTCACATTTGCCACTCTTCTCAACCTGCTAAAGGCAATCCTCTCAGTCTTTTGAAATAGCAGCAAATTAAAGCTCTTTTTGAAGCCTGCAGACAACCTAATATATATTTTATATGTTCTGTATACATACATGCACTTGCATATCCTTGAAAGTTGAAAGGAGCCCATTTGAATTAGAAAAATGAAAATCTATGCAGATCAAAAGAAAAAATTAGACTTTTGTTTCTAGTTTTAAGGGGGAATTTTTAAAGAAATATAAAATCTTTTAAGGTCTTTAAAGTATTTTCAAAATTGCTGGCAGCTTATCTGTGAAGTCCAGCTCCAAGAATTGGATATAAAATTAACTTACTACTCATTATCATTTCATCTGTTTTGAAGATGCTGCAATTGTAATGAAATAATTGTTACAAATAACTCATCTACAATCTGTTGGCAACATGTTTTCCCCTTTCAGATTTGCTTGTGAATCATACAGTCATTTAAATCTGTAAGTGCCGACAAACATATTTCTCAAACTACCGTAAATTGCATTGTAAATTATTCATTTATCAGCCATACCTCCACTAACCACATTGTGTGGTGATATGAATCATGCCACAGTGGAGCCATCTCATGTTGATGAGAGTACGCATACTGAAAATTACGCGCACTGTAGTTTAGTTCTCAGTGTGAAGACATTAGACAGGGATTTTCAAGCAAATTGCCCTTATTAGCAGCCAACTGTCACTGTTGGTTGAACAGGCTTTAGTTGACACTTCCACTGGGCAGCTGTTTCTTCTGCTTAGTTGCTTGGTAAAATTTACTATTTTTATTGAGTTTATTAATAACAACAGTATCTGCAAGCAACTTAGAAAACACTATTCCAGCATCTCCATGCAAAGGACTGATTAGATTAACATTATTGGCTTAAAAAAAAGTTCCCTAAGCCCTGGGAGGAGAAAATGTATACAACTAAGGAAGAATTGGAAAAAACTCCATTAAAGGGTGAAAATAAAATTAGCAATAGTCTTGAATAAAAATGTTGTAGAGGATAATCTGCTTTCTCTTTAAGATGTTGTCTTGATGGAGAGCGCACTGATAAATGGGTTCATCCATTCTCCAGAAGCGACCACTGGGTACATGAGCTCAGAATCCCTCCTTTTATATCTCCAACTTAAAAGCTGTGTTTGTGAGCAAAGCACTCTCAGGAAGTCTTGCTTAATTTACTACCAGTTAGCACACTTCTGATCGCTGAGTTAGATGTTGAGGAGCAAACACTTCAGCAAAGGACTGTCCTCCCCCTTCCCCAGGCTCAGTGCTGGTGGCAGGCTGCTGCCCACCATGCTTGGCTTCCAGCATCTCCTCCCTCTCTAGATGGAGAGTTTTGTGTTGTTTAGCTGTGCTGCATGAGGCCTGGGGTGCGCCGGTGGTTGAGTTCAGGTTGCTTCCTTTGTGCTTTGACTTGTTCCTGGATGGTGTCTATAGCTGCGAGGATGCAGAGCATGCTCCCGTGGGCCAGGTCGCTGCATCGCGCTGCTGCATTAAACTGCTCCTGCTCCTTTTCTTGTCTGTGTGTAGTCCTGGCAGAAAAGGATCTTAGTTCCTAGGCAGAATCATAGTAATAACTAACACCAGCAAACTCCAAAGCACATGCATTAATCCCAAATAGTAATACATTTGCCCAACTGCCTGTGCACGCTAGCCAAAGGCATTAATTGACAAAAAAAGGGGGGGGTTTATTTTCACTTATGTCACAGTTGCCAAACTGCTGTGCCCTGTACTGTCGTATTCTTCCAGTTAAGCAGTGAGCTTTGATCTTTGCTTTGCCTCCTGGCTTCAGTAGCTTCTTGAGGGTGGTGGTGGGGGAAATACAACATTCTGCTTTTGAAAATATTTCTCTGAACCCACGCTCTTTGGGCAATGAAATAGAGATTCACTGCTGAAGAGAAACTTGTGTGTTGGCAGAGTTGCAGAAATGAATGCCTGCTTTTGCTGTAACTCTTTCTATAGGGCATTCTTATAAAGGGGTTCAGCTACGTATATATTTTTTTATGTATGGAAGAATATATAGATCACAGAAAGTGTTCATACTTTTGACCTCAAATTGATTTAAAATAATTTGAGAATTGTGAACAAACCCCCGGCTGCAAATTTTTAACAAAACCTGAACTTTGATTTATTTCCAAGATGTATTTCTTTTGTTGTGTGAAAGGCTGCTCAGTCATCTTATCATAACAAATTCCTAATTTTAATTGTAGTCTGTAGCAATCTATCATTGGATGGTTAAGGCAAGGATATTATTTTGATAGGAATCAGGTCCTGTGTGTGTATGGCAAGGACAGGAAGTCTGTTTTTTAGGGTGCTTCAGGCATTTAATTTTGTTGTGATCCAGAAGACAGACGTTAGGAGTTTAAGTTCACTGTATAGTCAATGGAAAGAAATGGTTGTCTCTGGAAGAAGTAAAGGGTGAAATGACCTGTTGTGATTCAGGACCCTTCAATGTGGACCCATCCAGGCCATGCATCGAAGTTCCTGTAATTCTGCTGGAGAGCACAGTGGCCAAATGGCTTAGGGCTGGCACAGAGCCCAATGTTGTCCTCCAGGCAGAGCCTACAACCTGCTATGGTTGATCTACATTCTGCTTTTGCAGTTTAAATTGGACTTGAGACAAACATTGTCATATATCCTTTCACAGGAGTAAATGCTGTTTGAAATAAAGATGAACTTTCTCATGAATTTGTGACATCTAGGTTTCAAGTATATTGAGAAACAAAATGAACGTGGTGGGATAATGAAGAATAGAAAGGGAATGTAAGCATCTCTTAACTGCTAGTGCCAGAGTCTGGGCCTCACACTAAAACTCAATCTTTGCTATTGAACTATTACCTATGGAATATGCGAGGAGATACAGAAGACTTTCCCATCGTAAAAAAAGGAGTCCAGGGGAAAGAATCAGATTTTTTTTTTCCCCCATTTTGAACAGCAGAAAAGAAACAGTGCTGTAAAGACAAAATCCATAACAGGGCCATAAAATAAAGCATACTATAAGGGGATAGTGTAAGCTTCTGAGGATCCAGAAGAAAAAAAAGCATTTACAGCTATCTCAGACTGAGGGAAGGAAAGAAAACACTGGATTCTTTGCAGTCAGCCTGGTATAAAGCTGAGAAACTTAACACACTGGATGTTATGGAACAAATTTTAATTTTTTTTTCAGGATAATATAGAACCATCTTAATATTCCAGTGGTTGGAAATGTTCTTCCACTTGCAAGGGATTTACCTGCTCCTACTTAAAACAAAAACAAAGAAACAAGCCAGAGAGCTTGTATCTTCTCTAAACTTGAGTAGTGTTTTCTCTTTTTAATTATGTGGCATGATAATAGTATCTGAAATTTTAATTAAAGCTTGCAGTTAACATCAAAAAGATCAATACTCTTCTGTAGAAAATGTGTCCTTTTCACACTCTTTCAGTATGGCATCATGTCCTATGGAGGAGTTTGATCTGTATCTAGGTGTTCTCAATTTTCTTTTCTGTATCTTATGCTAAAAGATGCTAATCAGTAGGATTTTGTATGTGCTTGGATCAAAAAATGTTCATCAACCTTTTTAAATCCAGTTTGTATGCTATACGCTGTATTTCTAGGTTCAATGGAAAGGGTTTCAATGCCATTTATATGCAAACAAAACTTCATTATCCAATGTAAATTGGTAGTTGAGCTACTGTGAGCACAGAATCAATGCTGGTAACGCGGATGCTGAGGATCACTTTGGCAGCAGCTGGGGGGCTCTCTGCAGTTTGCAGTCCAGCAGGAGGAAGCATTGAGCTGACTTGTTTTGACAAGTGAGGTGAAATTAGTGCTAATACGCCAAGACTTACACTGGCTTCTGCAGAACAGGAGCTAATTACTCATGTGTCTGCACTGCAAACATTGCTGTGGTGTCTCAGATGCCTCTGCACCACCCTTACCAGTGGTGGTGCTAGTAAGAGCCTTATTTGCATCTGCCAGGACTACCCTCTTTCAGCACACTTACACTGTCATGATTAGGCTGGTAAATCTCTTCAGACTCCAGAGTACTGCAGAGTGGAGTGCAGAAATGGGGAGGGAGCGCAGGTGCGGCAGGACTCATGGACTCGGGATACCCAGTGGAGAACAGACATCATGAGAAATACAGCACAGCTTCCAGGTGGCGGACCAATTCATTTAACGCCAACACCTCTCTGAACTGGATGTCTCTCAGCACAGTGCATCACAGTGCATGAGTGTTGCAAAAGGCAAAGTTAAATAGAAAGCACTATTGTTGCCCAAGTGATGGAAGTGTTCTTTGCACACCTCTCCTACAACGGGGGTTGTACTAGATATGAGTACTGAGAATCCTTTTGACTAGTATTTGGTGCTTGTAAAAATGAACATGGAAGAGAATGAAGAAAGCCACAGCTTAACTGAAGATTAACTATAATTTGGTGCAAGGTTTATGTCTGTGGAATTAAGTTCTCCCCTACCAAAGCCATATATATATGTGTGTGTGTGTGTGCATGTGCTCTCACACGAATGTTTTTGTTGGACAAGGTACTGAGTAAGAAACACTGTTAAAATAATACTGATATTATTGAAAGCTTCTTCCAGATGTCACAAGACAATTTTTTAATAGAGATTTTGAGATTAACTTATACACAGTTCTATACTGCCAAAGTATATGTGTTCTGCAATACCACACTGCTGTTCTTGGTTCTTTTTGCTTCTATACAATAATGTAAACATATATCAAAAATATATTGAGAATACAGCTCCCCCACCCCGCTACACATTCCCCAGAATCTTACGGCTGAGCAGTCTGCTCAGTGTGCCTTTGAAGTGGACAGAGTATCAGCAGATGGTTTAATTAAAAAATAAAAAGTATTTCTGGGATAATGCTAACTTGGAATGAAGAACACACGTAGCTGATAAAAGTAGCAAAACTGAAAACAAAGTCTAACAAATGCATTCAGGCAAGAGTCACAGACAGCAGTACTTGTCTCCATGTCAGCGATCTGCATACCCTCTGTTCCCATAGCTGACTGAAATTCTGATGAAGCCTTGATAGAAAGAGTTGACAAGTTTGAGAAATGGTCTGGGAAGAAACAGGGAGATCAGAAGTAGTCCTCCGAACTCAAGGGAGGCCTGAGTGAAGTTAAAGTCCTCGATATTATCACAGCTGGCTAATAACAGCAAAAGGTCAGAGCAATATAGTAATTACTCAAACTTAGAATTGCTTTTTCCCATTGGAAAATAACACCAGCTTTAAATAATGAATAATGAAAAAAAACATAGTGGCCCAAATCTATTACCTTAAGCATCTCCAGATAGGTTTCTAAGAACTAGGGACATAATGTGTACTTACTCACTTGATGAAAACCTACTCATCACTGATAAATCCTCATGGCCTAATTAGGATGCCTGATATATTTCGATGCTTGATATATTTCCTCTTGCATACACTTAAATGGGTAAATCTTGAACTTAGTTACACCAGTATAAATGCACAACGAAATAGATGATTTCAACTGCTTATTCTAATCTATGGCAATGTAGGAAACCAAACAATACAGTCAGCAACGTTATTATTTTTCTTAATTAAGGAAAATAATATAAGGAAACATCTGTAGAAAACTTTCTGAAAGTTTTTAATTATTAGTTCTCGTCTGCCAATAATCTTAAAAATCAAACTTCCTTTCCAGTATAACAGTAAAGTGAATTTGGCTTTTGTGTTGGTTATATAGCTATCTGTTCAGATTTTTGATTACTGAAATTCCTACCTAATGTCTGTTCAGCAGTTTTAACAAATTAACATAATCTGAGTTTGACTTGCAGCAGTTATAAAATCTGCTTGCGACACATTCATTCTTAATTTTGTGACTGAAGTGTAGTTACTTGCCCTGCATTCAAATACTGTGTTGCATGTGTGCACAGAGTATATACAAAAATGAAGATGGCATTAGGTTGAATTAATGCAAAAGTTAGAATCAAGATTATGATTTGGTTGAGCACTGCGTGTGAATTAACGTGATAGATCTGTTACTAATCCGTATTTAGTAAACAGTTTCAAGTGCCTGCTTTGAGTCATCATTTTTTAAGTATTAATGAATGGTTCATTCTGCCACTGTGTATCTTACCGAAAAATAGGAAAGTTAAATATTTGTTGGTGATGTTGAAGAAGCTAAACTGTTGTTAGAGCTGGCTTTAAAATCATTTTAATGTTCTCATTAGTCTCTGTTTATTCTGTTTCCTTTTATGATTATTCAAAGGATTTCTTTTGACGCTGCTGGTGTTATCCTGTGGCAAAGAACCTCTCCACTAATGCCTGAGGTGACAGTGGCTAAAATGCCTTCCAGCTCTATCCAGCCAGAATGACCATGCTGTGAAATCTTACTGCATGGTGCATCTATGGCAGTGGTCATAGACGGTCCCCAAAATGCCTGCCTGAAAAATGCATGCAATGTATACAGGAACTGCAATGTTCCAACAAATACAAGTATCTATATGTGGAAGAAGATAATTGTGTATGTCTTGTTGGTGTAGTTTTTCGTCTATAACCAGTACATTCAAATTAATGCACTCTGTTCATTATAATTCACCCATACTAATATTAGGATAACACATTAATGGGCAGTTGCAAATATGTTGTATAGAACTTTAAGACAAAGTGTTAATCTTGATGGGATTAAGAAAAAGCATTAAAATTAATGAAATGATTCCATCTCAATCTGCATATGCAAATTTGGATAAATCATATACCAAACAATAGTATAAGCAAATGATTATGATAATAAATGGCATTATCTGAATTAATGACTGGCTAACCCCGCTTGATAAGGTCATGGTAAATCCCAGTGCACTTACTACTAAAATTTATCATTCAAGCATGTATATGCATTTAATTATTACAGCCTATTTTAACAAGCAGATAAACTGTGAGAGCAATGGAAAGTTTTCCTGTCCAGCACAAGTCTGTAAAAGAAAACTTTTTTGTTCACAACACTTCAAATAGATACCTGTCCTTATAATTTCACTTAAGGATTAATTCAGTTAACCCTAGCTTCTCACTACTTTATAGGGTTAAAGATTTATGGCTTAAATGGAACACATGAGAGTCAGAATAACCATGATGAAAGAAGTCATTAAGTTTGCTTTATCCTTATATCTGTATTTGTTGATTTCCCAGCAGCCCAGTCTAGAGACAGGTTTACTCAAGGCAAAGATGGTTTTCTAGCTGTGTGCTTATACAGTACCTAGCACAGTAAATAATAAATTTCAGCATGGACCTTTGAGTAATAGTGCATTATAACTAATATTAATATGTAGTAATTTTTATCTAGAGATCTCAGAAGGTATAAGACGATGTTATTATTCTGAGACAGACTTCTGGAAAGGGTATCATAATCTCGTTTGAGGTGGACAGTAAAAGATTTCTGTTTTCTTTCCCTTGGTGAAATATAATTTCATGCTCTCTTGTTTGTGTGAATTGCAAGCACTCAGTGTCTGTAGGCATTCAGACAGCTGGTAAGCAGCTAATTTCTCATATATGGACTCTTTAGCAGTATTTACTGATGATACACCTGTTAGGAGTGCAAATATATATATGACACCATGCTCCTTAAAAGTCTGCAGATAGGTTCACTAGCAGGTGAGAGAGACTGTCAGAGCAGAAGATCCGTTGCTATCAAACTGGAACCAAATGCGCACAAAAACTTCTGTGGAAAAAAAAGTGTTGTGGACTGTCTCAGCTGGAGTTTTGTCTGGGCTTGTGAAGAAGTGGTGGAGCGTGTTCCTTTTAGTAGCTACTGACTAGACGGAGGCCAGTGCCCCACCGCTTCTCTAAGCCTTTCAGGTAGAGGCAAATATGGAGGAAAGCTCATCCACTGCTTGGGGAGATTTAAAAAGGAACTGGAAAAAAACTTGGCACCCTAGTATAGATATGTCAGGTATTCCCATTGCTTCACAGGGACTGCTATGAATCAACAGCCACTGCCCGTAGTCAGAGCTCTGGGGAGCGATGCCTGTGCTGGCCACAAGCTGTATCGACGAGATCCCCGTTACGTCTAGAGGAACAGATAATTCGAGGCAACTTTAGCAAGGAAGAAACGCTGGGGGGCTTTAGTAAATAATTTCTGCAGAAGCACAATAGCCACCCAGCAATGTGATGCCACAATTCAGAACTATCAAATTAACTTCAGTAAAAACACTCTCTAATGAATTAATCATAGGAATACACAGTTTACTCCTGGAACAAAACATGGATGATCCAATTAACCAATTTCTACTAAGACCTACAATTACTTTATTGGGGCTTTAAAAAATGATTTCTGCAAAGCAATATTTATTCCCAGTTTGCTACAGCTATCAGACAGTGCTGTCTAAGACCTGCTGTTGAGGCCTCTGCTGTCCCTTATCTCATTAAGTGTGACATAAACACCTTTGATGAAATGAAATGGTGAAGTGCAGCAAATGGAGTAAACTCTTTTTCTACCCAGCAATGCCCTGCTACATGCTTGCAGTCTGACTTGCTGGCCTTTATTGACAGATGATAACATGTTTTGTACGTGTGCCAGCCAAAGATAGCCATTTAGAGCTTCTAAATAATTAAGTATTGATTAATCAACCTAGAAGTACATAGAACATTTTTTCAAGCTTTTGTCCGTTCTTAAAGGTCTCATTATTTCTGCCAGAGGAAGCAGGGGAAGCACAGACTTTGTGTAACTGTCAGGGGCTTAAAAAATTACAGGTCTGCGCTGCTGTCCCCAGAGAAAACGGCACGGCTGACAGACTGCCATTGAACAAGCATATGTGCCTCTTTGCTTTGCCGCGCTTTGTCCGCAGTGTCAGCTGTCGGTGAAGAAAAGTGTCTAAATTTCATAAGTCACAAAGCAGTTAGTAAGGGGCTGAAACTCTGAATGTTTTGAGGGTTGGCTGATGACTCTAAGGACAGAAACTTGTGGTGGCTTATCTGACTCACGTCTCTCTTGGCACAATTGGATTGAAAAAGTCTTCACTTCACGGGTTTGGGCAGAGTTGTCCAGGAAACAAGTCATCCTGCCTGAAAACTTTTTGATATATATTTTTTTCTTCTAATGTCTCAAAAGTGTGACACATGCATGTGAAAAATAAAACCTACAGGATATAATAGAGATGCCAGTGAAGATGATGATGATGATTGTTAAATTATTATTGATGTGTAATCTCAATGAGCTACTTGATTCTCCCCATTTGGGGAGGATTTCAATAATATTGAGCTAGTTCATTTCTCTTACCCTGAAAACTGCAGTCGCCCTATAGATGGTAAATAATTAAAATGTATTGGTTGGTGAGATCGCTCATGTATCACCAATTACTGAAACTACATTTACAACAGGTGGGTGAGTTTTAACAATATTAGAAAGGAATTCTTTTAGTGTGAAAAATGCATCTTTCTTGATATTTCCATACAGTGTGAAAAACTGAGGGTTCATTTGCCTGGAAACAGTTGTCACATCATGGTTGGAAAGTAGGAACTTCATGGACCTGGAAATGAATAAGGGTATTATATATAAAGAGCGGGCAGGAAGCAGATGTGCTGGGGGTGCCAGATGTGGCTCATTATAAAAAAAAAGCTGGGTGGTGGGTAATTTCTGTTAAGAGGAAGGTTTGGTAGGATGCTTCTTTTTTCTTCCCTATTTCTCAGGAAACAGAAGTTAAGGTTAATAAATTTGCAGGAATGAGCACCATTTAGAGAACTCTTGTCACATCTAATATTACAGATTCTTAATTTCCTAGTTCACTGGACTTTTCTGTCATGTAAGTGTTGAGTTACCATCAGTGAATGCAGGTAGGAGTTTCCATAAGGTATCTGTGAGAATTTAGAAGCACTAATATAGCTTGAATCAAAACTATGATAAAAGCATTGAAAGATGTCTCCTTATTTTCATGCATAGTGAATCTACCTGTTAGTCATACTAAAGATACTTGGAGCATGTGTCTTGACTACAGCATAGTCCATGTGCCTGCTGCTTTAAGGAATACCAAAAAGCATGCTTCTGTTTGGGCAGTTACTGGTATCTGTTTACTGGTGTTAAAACAAAGGCAACTTCTTGCCCCTATGGCACTGTGATGTGCTCTCGAGGACTCTGTGTTACTAAATCGGTGGCTGGTTGTGGTGGGTTGACCCTGGCTGGACGCCAGGTGCCCACCAAAGCTGCTCTATCACTCCCCCTCCTCAACTGGACAGGGGAGAGAAAATAAAACGAAAGGCTTGTGGGTGGAGATAAGGACAGGGAGAGATCACTCAGCAGTTACTGTCATCAGCAAGACAGACTCAACTTGGGGAAATTAGCTTAATTTATTACTAATTAAATCAGAGAAGCGTAATGAGAAATAAAACCAAGTCTTAAAACACCTTCCCCCAACCCCTCCTTTCTTCCCAGGCTCAGCTTTACTCCCGAATTCTCTACCTCCTCCCCCTCAGGCAGCACAGGGGAGCGGGGGTTGCGGTCAGTTCATCACACATCGTTTCTGCCGCTCCTTCCTCCTCAGGGGGAGGACTCCTCACACTCTTCCCCTGCTCCAGCGTGGGGTCCCTCCCACGGGAGTCTTCCGCAACTTCTCCAATGTGGGTCCTTCCCACGGGCTGCGGGGAAATCTCTGCTCCGGCGCCTGGAGCACCTCCTCCCCCTCCTTCACTGACCTTGGTGCCTGCAGAGTTGTTCCTCTCACATATTCTCACTCCTCTCTCCAGCTGCTGTTGCACAGCAACTTTTTCCTCCCCTTCTTAAATGTGTTATCACAGGGGCGCTACCACCATCGCTGATGAACTTGGCCTTGGCCAGTGGCAGGTCTGTCTTGGAGCCAGATGGCATTGGCTCTATCAGACATGGGGGAGGCTTCTAGGAGCTTCTCACAGAAGCCACCCCGGTAGCCCCCCTGCTACCAAAACCTTGCCACACAAACCCAATGCACTGGTTTATGGTTGCAAGATGCCTGTGTAATTTCAGCTAGATGGAAAAAGAAAAAACCCCAACCCACCTACATTTATGTTTGCATTAAAATACAGTTTAACTTGCAAGCTAGTAAACTGAATGTAAACGGCTTGTGTGTGGCAGCAGTTCCAAGTGCCATGTGGCATGGCAGCCCTCCTTCCCCCCGCCGGCAAAAACAAGTAAGATCACAGTTCTGCTGGTATGTGGCAAGCCCCTCAGCAAAGTGAAACCCGAGTGTCTGTGCTGCTAGCAATAACCAGGCAATTTTTGTTGACAGGGTTTGTAGCTAGTGCTTCTGTAAGGCAAAAAGCAAAACAATTTTTCTGTGATACTGTGCGCAGAGACAGCCTTTTGTTAGCCACAAATGCCAACTGTGAAAGTGTCTTTCTCGTGAAACCACAGGTCATCCTGTCTTGAGTTTAAGAGAATAATGGAAAATATGCCAGGGTATAAAACAGCTCTGATAGTGAAATGGTGCAGTATGCCTACCTAGCTGTCTGTCCCTTATGGGTAAGCAATTGTTGCAGTATAATGGCCGGATCATGATTTTGAATTTTCCAAACACCTTTGGTAGTCAAGGAGAAGGAAAGGAAGATTCTCTGTTACGGACCTCGAACATAGATAGGATTCTCTGTTATGCTATTTATTGTCTGTTCTAGTTCAGAGTCTATTTGATACTGATATTGGCTAAAAAGTTGTCCATGTTGTCTGAATACAAGACGGGTAGCGAGTTCAGAATATCAGAATAAGTCTTGATAATCAGGCTTCCAGTCTGCTTCCTACGAAATTTAATGAAAAAACGTGCAACTGCCTGACAGTCTAAATTCAGCCTTGTTGCATGCTGACTGCTTAGTCAAAACTCACAAATAATTGCCAAATCCTTTTTTAAAGTGATCATTAATTCCAGTAATAAGCCACATGACTATTGTTGTGATGAGTGAGGAAGCAACTAAATGGCAAAGTTCTTCAAATAAGCTAAGATGTAGATGACCAGAAACATCTGACAAGGAAATTGGCAGTGTTTTAGAAAGAAATTGAGATTTGCTCTTAAGTGGGTGAAATAGCAAATACATCAAAGGCTGCTTTTTTTCCCAGGAGTTTTGTCATTCTTAGGACAGTATCTGCTCATTTTGCTTTGACAGGGTCATGTCTGTTAGAATTATGATTGATTATGTAGGAAGTTAGGAAGGCTTGTGTCCAAAAGTTTTGGGTTTTTCCCTTAAATTATAATCTGTTTTAAGATTTTTGTCTTAACAAATCTTCCTCAGGGCATCACGGTAACAAGAAAAAAAACCCAACATACCCTACATCTTTAAAAATCATACTCTTCACAGGATGAATGACTGAATGGCCTGGAACCTGTAACTAAAGATGACGTCTGTCTTTTGTCTAGTCGGTTTGTTCTCCATGGTACCTGTAAACCTTATCTAGTTATGATCATAAATAAGTTCTCCACATAAATCTGAACTGTTTCATACTATCTGCAGCACAAATGCTTTACTACTCTGAACTGTTTTCTCTTCATTGTTTGAGGCTCTGTTTTTGTTTGTCTCTGCTGCTGACAGCCCTAGTTTTCATTGATATTGACTCAGTTTCTGATTTATGTTTTTTTTCCCCTCTTACTTCTTTTTATGTTCCTAATCACTCTCACTTGGTTCCCTGTCAACAACTGAAGTTGTTTGGTGATATTCAGGCTGAAGTTTGCTTGGAAAATAAGGCATTAGAGCAATTATAGGGTTATAACTTTGCATGAAGGGTCTGCTACTTAAACAAAGCTCTATTTAAGCAAACCTGTCTTCTGTTCTGTCATATGATAAAGATCACATTATTTTCTGTGGCTGTCATACCTTCTGGACCATTTACTCACCATTTGAGGGTAGTTGAGAAAAAAGGCGCTCAGTGTAAACTTGCTGGCATCGAACTCTCTGTTTTCTGGTACCATAAAGGGAGCTTCTGGGACCTATGAGAACTAACAATTTCTGTCTACACATCTAAAAACTGGCAATGGTGCTTGATAAACAGGAAGAGTTTAAAAGCCACATTGCTTTCTTTATAATGTGAGTGGAAAGTAAATATGCAAAAGTAACCATGCTTAAGATCTCAAACTGATTTGAATTTAGACTGGTGAAAGGATAGCAGAATTGTCGTCTTTGTGCTGAGGTATATTTTTGGTTTTAATATCTTAAAAATGATACAGGTCAAATGTATTATTCCTTAATGTTAAGGAACTTAATGGGAGAGGGTAACTGAGGAAGACTACCAATGAACAAGAATGAGGAGCGAAAAGAAGCATCAAGCTTCACGTAAAGACTGCAGAATGCCTACAAACAAATTAAAACCCTCTTTTGTCATGAGTTTTTCCTCCATCCTAAGTTTAGGAAAAAATCTTTTAGTCTTAGGGGACTATTCATTACAGCTTACATTCTTAATTTGCAGTGATTGAAACTTGGGGTAAAACAATTAACTTTCTGTACCAGGTGAGAAACCCTTCAAAATCAAGAAAATCAACAATAGTAATACTTTAAGAAAACTCAATATATCCATAAGCCATTCGCTAAATACTAGGAAGCTGCATTTTGGATCAGTCATGAGAAGCAGAGACGGGTTCCTGAAGAGTACTTGCTGGCAAACTTTTTTCTTTGTTTATTCTACCATGAAGAAAAAAAATACTGGCTTGTATGATTAAGAGTTATACGAATCTGCATAACCTCTCTTTCCAACACTATTTTAAAGTGATTGACTGGAAAGTTGTTGTCATGAGTCCATGTCTAGGCTAGAATTTTCAAGAGCAGTCTATGCTACTGATCTTGAGCTCAATGAAAGGGTTTTCTTTAATAAGAATGCAGACATGGTGAGCATGGCCACTGTGGGATAAATGCTGAGGCATTAATATTTTCCTTGGTGATCACAAATACTTGATGGAACAGGAAATGTACCACTTTAAATAGACAAAAAAAAAAGGAAATACCCACATCCTTCTCTGACAGCTCTTTATACCATTCTTCACCACAGCATGATTTATTTGTGCTAAACTAAGGAATATGCAATTTTATTTGGTTGTAAAAATGAAATATGCAGCTTTGATCTGTTACCTGGATATAGAATTCCTTATAATATATTAAATTACTTGATAGTCTTTCTTTTTTTTAAAGTATTTCAGATACAAAACCCAATAATGGCATTATAACCACTGCGTAAAGAAAATTAATTCAAGATTAATAGAGAAATCCAAAGGAAAACTGACTAACACAGATGTATAAAAAATAATTGTGTATCGATTTTTTTTAACCTCTGATTTAAATACATTATCTTGCCACCATAAAACTTCAGCAGGACTATGTATGTGTTCAGTTTGGTTAGTCATAAGAAATAAAATATTTTACAACAAATGTTGAGGATGTAGATGGAATTAGGAAAATAAATTTTAAAAAAATCAGTTCAGGATTTCATCCTGAGATTTTTATAAATTTAACATATGGGGAATGGACACCTAACAAAGAGCTATTAATCTACTACTCTCTTTTAAAGTTTTGGAGAGAAGAAAAAAAACATCTTCAGACTGTTCTTAGTGGCACTTCCAACTTATTCTGAATAAGGTTATCTTGAAATTCTTGCTGTGCCACTACATAAGGGCTATTTGAGAGCTACCTGGCTTTTCATGTATCTTCCACAATGGTTTCAGTAGTTAAAGCTTGGTAAGCAAAGCTGTTAGAGATGATACATGCAGAATATGAAGAGACTTGCTCTCATCTCAGCATTGGTTCAGCCAGGCTAAAAGGATGAAAAATGTTGGAAGCTGGCAGTTGTGCATGTAATAAAGATGATTTCCAAATAAGTTGTAACTTCAAAAAGAAAAGTACCTAGGGAGTTAAGTATGTGTCTCAAAATCGGATACAGTCTGCATCTTTCCTTGCCTGATTTTTTTTCATGTAGAAGCAGACAATACAGCAGCAAAGAAAATTTATTTCTGTGACAGTCTTAAAAAATTAAAATGTACTTGTAAAGAGATTATACATTTAGAAGTTTTTTGCTTTTACAAACAGGCTTGAGTCATAGAGATGACTTGAATCAATACTGAGGACTGAGTCTCTGCTCCCTCATGCTAATTTTGTATCAGTGTGAGAATACTGATTTCTGAAAAAGTTAGAAGGCTATGTCATTGCAGCGGCAGAGAATTAGGTATAATCTTAACTTTCGGGGGGTTTTTTTTCCAAATCTGGAGTGTAAAAGTTGGTCTTGAATGGATACTCTTGTGCCTGCTCAGTCTGATGCTTTCTGTACATATGTAGCATTGAAAGAGAGACATCATCTCTGAATGATCAGTGGATCTGCTCCCCAAAGTGGTCAGACAATGTATTGTCCTTTTCAGTAAGCATAGATCAATCAAGTAGCCCTCTTCTCATTGAAAAGCAGTTCTTTCGGTGTGCCTCGTCACTCCCCTGTATGATGATGCCATGGCTGCTTCTCTTTTAGGCAGAAATTCAATCGAATGTCCATAAGTCTGTTGAGTAGGTCTACAGAGATGATCCATTGTATTTTTTAAATGTAAGTGTTGCTTACATTTAAACATAAGCTAGTGGGTGGAGGTCCATTTCTTGTATTATAATTTTTAACAACATCTCTTATAATTTTAAAATGCCTCTAATTCCAATGTGACTTCAGTTTTATAAAAATATTTTCATCATGCAACCCAGGGGCTAGCATTTTATTTTCTATTTTGAAAACACTTATACAGAACCAGTACAGTTGCCCTTGCTAATCAACTGAGGCAAAGTTGTAGCTAAAGAATGCTTATACAGTTCTTTTCTTCTGTATGTCAGTAGAGGGGAAATTCTGGTAACACTTCTAACTAGTTGCACAGAATCAGCTTAATTTTCTTCAGCTTCATTTTCCTTCTGCTTAGTCTTCACTTCTCCAATATCCCAGCAGGTATTTCATGTTTACGGTCCAACCAAACAACTGGGTTTATTCAAATCTTTCTGTATAGCAGACATAAAATGAAATTATTTTCATCCTTCAGCAGTTCCAGTCTTTCAATAGTGTCATAACAATAGAAATGGGGCACTTGCACTTTACTATTCAGTAAAGGCTAACTAAGTGTGTTTCAAGTACTCTAAGGTTGAGTGACCTTCAATGACTTGTGCGTATAGATTATCAAACATCATAGCTGAACTAACAGACCATGAACAGTGTCCGATTCCTTTCAGGCTAAATAGTGCAGATAATCATAATTATTCTGGGTGCCAGGGTCAAAAGAACTGCTCATCACTTTTCTGGCTAACATAAGAATCTTTTAAAGTACTAAATGATACATCATCCCTGTCAGTGTGTTATAAAGAAATTAAGTGAAGCAAGTTCTAGAAGAGATTTTTGACAGCACATATCTGATGTTTCTGTCCTTTCATTCAGATCTCCTCCATTTTTTAATGCAGATCACAAGTCTGTCACTCAGATGCTTTATTTTGTAGTGAGCTAGTTTTCATCTCTAGTGGAATTTTCTCCATTAAACTAAATGGACAGTTTAAGAAGTGGTTAATTAATGCATGAGGTCTGTTCACTGTAGGTGAACAACACTGCCTCATTTTCAAATTTATGGAAAAAATGGATACCACATGTTAATTATATTTTTACATCAGATTCTAGTTTCTAAAAGTATTACTAAGCAGCTTGTCAGGAGAGTTCATTACCTATAGCCTGCTTTGCATGCAATTTCATACTAGCTTACAGTAGCAAGGAGGAATTGATGTAATTTGTGGTAACATATTGGGCAGACATTTTCTGGTGGATCAGAATTAATTGGAGTACACGAGGAAAATAATACCTCCTAAGCTCTTATTTATTGTTTCTAAAGTCTCATTAGTATGTTATCAAGATGCTTCAAAAGAATGCATATGTAGTTTTATATACATATGTATATATAGCTATACACACGCATAAGACTCTCAGACCCCATGTAAGTATGTGAAGGAGTCGACATTTTTAAGACGTTCCTAAGGTTAATATAGAAAGTTTAGAATGGAGTCCTTAATTAAATGTACTACAGCAGTGGTTTGGAGGAAGAGGGATGGTTATAAAACAGAAGAAAGAAGGATGAAGTCTAGAGCAGCAGTAAAATGTTACACTCCTGCCAAATGAAAATTTGAAAGCATGGGTAAAATCACAAACTGACTGGCCAATTCTTTTCATGTGTATTCTCTGCCTCCTGAGTTGCGGCATGAATACAATGGAATCAAGGTATGCGAAACTGAGCAAAAATCTCTCTGGCAAACACAAAAAACCCCCACTTAAATCAACATTTAGGTGAATGTACATGTACTTAAATTTGTAGAACTAAGAGCAATAAATTTGTAGGAACTAAAAGTATAAGAGTAATAATCATGAGTCTAAAGGCAAAAGTAGAGCACAGGATAATAGTTATATTTACAGAAGGAATCATTAGGTATTTTGCACATCTGGGTAATGCATGCTACAATCCTTGATAAACTGACTGCAGATTATTGTTCTTCTGAATGAAATATGTTTACAGCTCTATTTGTAAGAAAACGTGCCACCAATTTGTTCAGTGCAGTGCTCAAATGCTCTGATGGCACGAAGTGTATCCTGTATAAACTGTGAACTCTATTTGAAAATAAAGTTTATAATTAAAATTGGCATTTGTGGGCCTCCAGCTGGTGAATGCTGTTTTACTGACATGTGACATCACTCCTGACACCCACAGTATGGTAGCTCATTGTCAGACTTTCTGCCAGGTCCTCACAATGCCAATGCCTCAGATGTTGCAATCTTCACAAAATGGTGCCCGACAGCAGGAGGCTTGCAAAGACTTTATTTCACTGTTTATGCAGAAAAGGCTTTTCCTCACTCTGAGAATAATCTTTTTATTTTATTAAGCAATGATCTTGACTTTCAGTTCTCTGCAGAAGTTAACCAGTCTCCTGTAGCAACAGTGGTAGTTGCTTTTCTTGAAGGGCCTGCATGTCACCGCAGAGAGAAGTGATTAGGCACTGTAGCATAATGATGCTGCGTTAGAGTTGTCCATAGACAACACAATATTAATGACAGTGGGTCAGGTTCTCTTGCACGACCTGGCTTGCTGATGGCTCTACTTTGTCGTAAAGGGACCAGATTATTTTGGCCTAATGCGTGTCAGATGCATGCAAGGAAATGCCGTAAGCAAGAGAGAATTTAATTCTGCATGTGTGTTTGGCTGCTAGTGGACACATGCAAAGTTTATTGCAGAAATGAGATGAGTCTAAAAATCAGACAAAGCTTCCCAAGCAATATGAGATTCCGGTTTTGCTCAGTCTTAAATGGAAGAAAAACATTTTTTTAAATGCTGTATGTTTTTTGTAGTTTCAGGTAACTTAATATTGTGTTATAACCTCAGCTTTACTTTAGCAAGACTTCAGAACAAATGTTAAGGGTTCTATTTCAAACACTATTAATAACTCAGCATTAATTTATTTGTTCAGTGGGTGACGGTGGTACAGCTCCTCCCTATTCTCTATTAAATTAGCATGAAGTAAGACAGTCCATGCATCACAGTTCTTACAGTGTAAGTTGTTATTGATCGGCTCTGAACACATCTTGCTTGTCACAAAATAGCTTTACACTAATCTTTTCTAGCTTATATAGACAAACATTAAGTAAAAATATGAAATGGCAAGCTTTGGATAATTATAATGTTGCTGTTTAAATAGTATGTCTGCACCCTTAGTGAACTCTTCTGGATATGGAGTTTTTCACCTTCATAAAGTTATCCTTGAAGCAGGTACTAACAAAATTACCACCACCACCACCCCCCACACACACACTGTAATATTATTAAGTGACAATATAAGTCTCACCACAAGGGGGGAAAAAGTCACAAAGACGACCACCTATTATTGCAAGTTCTACTAACCTTTTAATGCTTTCAGTGGTGCCCTGATACAAATGTAAAGAATGAGATAATTACACCAGCTTGAATGCTCACAGTGTAAATAAATCCGTGTAATGATTAGCTGGGTTCTTAGAGTTAGAAAGAACAATGACAGGAGCTATTTTATGGGCTAATATTTTTTAAGTAACTTATTTATGTAAAGCAAGCACACAGCAGAAATCAATTCTGGCACATTAACTGTTTCAAAATATTATGTTATGATGGTGGGAGGGAAGGAAAATTAGTGAACTTTAGTTAGAGGGATCAAAATTTTTAGCTGGAAAGCTATGAAACGTCTCTACTCACTGTAGGCAGTGCACATACCTGAAGATAGTCAGATCACTGGGTAGGCAGGCTAGTCAGGTGCAGTTTGCCACCTGCCTCAGCTTGCCACTCAACTCTGACAGCCTGCAAATGCACCAGGGGCTTGGCAATGTATAATGCTATCATTGCTGAAGCAACTAGAAGAGATAAGATGATGAAAAGAAAAGCAATGCTATGCAAGCTTTTTCTTATTTACATCACATTGAGTCAGGTTAGAAATTCTTATGTAAATATGAGAGGGGAAGGTGCAGAATTTGAGATTATAGGCAAGTGTCCTAAACACATTCCTGTTCAAGGGAAGGGTCAAGGAAAAAAAAAAATTAAGCAAAAAAATCACAAACTCCTGAGTTTTTCCCCTACTTATACAAATGACTACTTTGGTCCATGCTCTATACTGCAGTTAAATTGTGAGACTAAAGTGGAGGATGCCTGGTAGAAATGAATAAAAGAACACCAGTGCAGAAGGGAGAGATACAAAGGCCTGAAGAGAGGATAAGCTTGTCTTTCAGAATGCTTCATGCATTTATTATTTATTGCTGCCAGTCATGGATCTTGGTGCTTTAAGGATGCTGAGGAGATTCCTCAGGTCCTCCAGACAATCCTGCAGCCTGGTACTGACTAGGAAGGGTTTACTCCTTCAGCAAGCATTAGGAGCAATTGAGATTCACTGCTTCAATATACAGGTTAACACTTAGGCAAATTGAATCAGATCAGTGTGATGTCTTCCTTGCTCTTTACTTCTGGAAGGCAGTACCTTCTCCATCAAAATAAGTAGTCTTTTCTGAAGAAAATAACTTGCCTCTAAAGATAAATTCTATTGAAATTCAGAAACTTTTGGGAAAAGACATTTTCTGGAGAAAAAGAGCATTCCTTCAAAACAAACATGTAAATTTTCGCCCTTTCCTCAGCCAGAGAAAAAGTCTGAAATTAATCATTCCTCTCCCCTCCCTCCTTCAAGTCAAGCTGTATTACAGTCAGAATACATTTGAAAAGGTGAAGCATTTAGCAGAACAAAGAAAAGCAAAACAGCATGCATTTTTCTTAATTTAAAAAAATAAATAATTTTCTTGTTCTACTACTACTTCTCTGGAACACTTAATCTTAATGATATTGACATAAGCCTTCTATATTTGAAATGAAAATTAGTGACCCCATTAGAAGTAAAACTGCTGTATTCGTTAGAAGTTGCATGTGTCAAATAAAAATGAAGCTTTCTCTCTGGGCTGTTGTTAGTTTTCCATAACTATAAACAAAGAATGGCATAAGGCCCTGTGTCTTTTGTTGATTTTTGGAAAACTTACCCTGGTGACTGTAATCATTAATTAGACTCCAATAAAAGGTACTTAAATTGTTTTAAAAAAGAAGTTGTACTTTGTTGACTTCAATTAAGCTTACATAAGCTTGTACACATGGGGACTCTCAAGAGTAAAATGAATTTGCTAACCTGGCAATTTTTCCTCAAATTCACATAGCACTAATCAAAATGACATTGATTTGCTTAGATTAGCAGCTGACACCCGAAACTTCCTTACTTGAGCTGCTTGGGAGTGTGAAGTTTTCTTGAGGTAAAACTAGCAATTGGCTTTTCCTAGCCAAGGATCTGCATCACAACAAGTACAAACTCCTTTCCAAACCAGCCAATCCTTCAACTACTAGTCTGGTCAGCAGCAGTAATGTTTATTTTCCAGAACCTGATGCAGGACAGAGTAGTATCTGCTGGACTGTTGACATTAGAAGTCAGTCCTGTGTCTTTAATCTGTCCTGCACTCTTTTATTTCAGCTTCTTTCTCTATATTCCAAGCACTGTTACATGCTTGAAAAAAGTACAGCTGCAATATAACTGGATTTCATCCTTTCCTGAAACACAGAGAAGCAGGGATCAGAAATCTAGAAATATAAACCTTCTGATTACAGAAAAGAAAATTCTGTGAAAGATTTCAGCCTGAAGACTCTATACTACATCCCTTTCATGTCATGGTAAAAGCCTAATTTTTAAATTATATGTAGGGAACTTTTGCTACTAAAATAGCCACTTGCAGTCACGTACAGCAGAGAGTTGTCAGTAATGGCGGCTGAGCTAGAAGAAGTGGAAGTGTAAAACAGGTCTAAAAGAGCCTTTTTTTTCTCTTGCTAGCCAGATCAGAAAATATCCTGTAAGTACATCTCTGAAGTATATATTCTATACCCAAGATGCAGAAATATTCCCTTTGGTTTACTACGCTGTAAGCAGAACACTGGAAAATGTGGGAAGAAGACGTCTTAGCAAGGCACAAAGCTAATTTGCTGGCATTGCCTGGTTTGAATCAAGAGAAATGGCTTGGTAGCAGTACAAAGCATAAATAATGCAGGTAAGAAACTGGCATCACTTGAGCTCAGTGAGAACTCAAAGAGCTGGCAAAGTATTCTGGAAACTTACAAGCTTTCTAGAAGCCCATAACCTTTCAAAACACTTGAACCTTTTGAATAACCTTTCAAAAACCCCTTGCTCTTGCACAAAAAAACCAAAGGTGGTAAAAGGGCTTTATCTTGTTCAGTTGCTGGCATGGCACAGCATTAGAAGCAATCTTTTCTTGGCATCTAATCAGCATATAATTTCAATTGTCTGTCTGCTATTCTTCCGCTCAGCTTTGCGTGACAGTGTTTTATGCTAGGAAGTTTCGGTTATCAGAATAGAGCAGGGAGCTTCTGCAGGACAAATCCATGGCAATTGCAGGGGTTTACATTGGGTAAGTTCAAAATCTGCCATGTGCCTTGTTTAATTAAATGAGAAACTTGTAGGAAACACATGGCTAGTGCCCCCAGAGGTGCCTTTTCAATTTCCCAATCAAAGCTGATGAAATTAGAATTGGCTATCAAATCCTTCTAGCAAACTTGCATCATTCTTTGCTAATTTCCTTCTAGTGGCCCCTTGAGAGATGCAGATAGTCTCAATGCTGCATATTAAACTTTAATTACTGATTTCTGTTATGAGGGTGAGATAACACTCGGACAGAGATAGCTGCATCATAGCTTGCAAGCTCCTCATGCTGAAAAACACCCATAAAGTAAATGAAAAATGAGTCAGCAACCTATCACCAATCTCTGTCAGTACATGCTGCACCTTCAGCTCTACAGTAGGATGCCAGCTGGTCTTCTATTAACAGTAAATTGTAGATTTTTATTTATTTATAAGTGTCATTAATCTGGTAGGTTGAATGCAATTTGCTTTCCAAAAAGGAGCATACAGGGCTTGGCATCATCCACGCAGACACAATGGGTAGTTTATGAAAAATATCACAACATATAACCCAAAACAGCAGTGCTGTTACATGGGGTTTGAAGCATTTTACTTCTTATATTGCATAAAGGAGGAATTCCTAAATCAACATTGCTTGACTTATTTATTTACTTCCCTTAAGGAAAAATCCAATGATTTCAGGCAAACTGCTTATACCACTGCATGCCTGACCCGGAACGACTTTCAATTCTGTACAAAATTGTCACACGGGACTTTAGGATTGTGATAACCTTGCTAAATTGAGAGTAGAGGTTTTACTTGAAATAACCATATATCTGCCAGACTGGAGCAGGTATAGGTGGACTTACAGAAATGAGGCAGCATGTCCTAACCAGCAGATGAATGGAGGGTGGAAATGGCAACATTTATGCTAGTGTTTTGGGAAGTTTCTACTAGACCTCTGTAAGTATTCTAACAGGCTGCAGACAAGAGATTTGCACTGTTATAGAATTAGGGTGGTACAGTATTTTCTTTTTATAATACCTTCCTTTTGCTGTTCCTGTTATTCATCTCCTGAATTTGTCTAACTGTGCTAACTGCCTACTCTGTTGTTCTCCTGCCTTTCTACTAGACCTGCCTGGACTGTTAGTGTGTTGTGTTTGAATACTCTACAGTATATTTCAGCACTTGAAAAGTGCTCTGGGATAATGAAGCCTTACAGTTCTCAGCATGGAGATTTTTCCATATACCCAATTAGCATCCTTTTTCTTCTCTTTGTGCTACTATGTCACTTTTTCTGCCTGTCTAAATAAATGGGATTTCAGAGGAAAATCCTGTCCTTACAGGGAAACTCTGACAGCCTGGCACTTACTTTGTATTGCAGGGAAATAACTTCAGATTGCTAGGCTGCTTTGGGCTGGTAAAGGGTCTACTGGGCTGCAGAAACCATCAGGTGTGTTAAAGACAAGTATTGTATAGTATGCTTGGCTGCCATGGAAAAACAGAAAGGAAGCTACAGGACCAATGCTGTGCCAACGTTTTCTGTTTTAAGACCTTTACTCATTTTGTTAGTTATTAGGGCCTGTGTGTTTGCAGGAGTGTTAAAGCAAATGTATCATTCTAGGAGTCAGGGCGGGGAGTCGTCTGTTTGCTTAGGCATTTTCAAAGTCAACGTATGAGTCTGGCATAGCATTTCTCTAGATCACAGCGCAGTATATGTGATAAGTAGTAACAAGAAATACAGATCTCGTATCTCATACAAGCAGATGCAAATAGCTGAAAGTATGATCTTTTGTAGTAGTTATATTTTAAGAAGATTAGCCACTTCATTTTCATGGCCCATGGTTCCACGACAAACCACCATCCTGCTGACCATCTACTTTGAAGTTCCTTTGTTCTAACTTTCTATGTTGCCTTCTGTTTAATGGGATGTTAGATTGGGGGGGGGTGTTGTTTTTTCTGGACATCTGGGTAAGGCTTGAATTTATTTCTAAATTGCTGTTTATTTAGACTATTTCATAAATTGTTTCATATTTTTAACATCTGCATTTTTCGTGCCATGAGTACTGGTTAAACAAAAAAAAGCAGGTTTAGAACTTTAATTAAAAGTAGATGTGGGTGCATAGTTTTAAAAATTACAAAATACTGCTGAAACAAATGTGTATTTTATACATCAAACTAGTAGGTTTTCAATTTGCTAAATATGCTATGTTTGCTTTTAATTGTATAACCCTAAATATCACACTTGTCTTCATTAAAATTTATTAGTTCACTCACTCAAAGAAATTTTTCTAAGTATCCCCAGTAAATATTCACTGTTGTGGACTATGAAACTAATTATCTCCTTAAAGCTAATGCTTTCATCATTCATTATATACTAAGCAGGCAAAGTGAATTTCAATATATTTCCTGGTCTGCCTCTCAGTTACTTTTTTTCTTACTTTTAAGCCAATTCAAGTTTACTCGATAAAAGCACGCCAGAAAAGCCACCACTGAGAAGGGCAACGAAGCTGGTGAAGGGTCTAGAAAACAAGTCTTATGAGGAGTGGCTGAGGGAACTGGGGTTGTTTAGTTTGGAGAAGAGGAGGCTGAGGGGAGACCTTATCGCTCTCTGCAACTACCTGAAAGGAGGTTGTAGTGAAACGGGTGTTGGACTCTTCTCCCAAGAAACTAGCAATAGGACGAGAGGAAATGGCCTCAAGTTGCGTCAGGGGAGGTTTAGACTGGACATCAGGAAGAATTTCTTTACCGAAAGAGTGGTTAGTCATTGGAACAGGCTGCCCAGAGAGGTGGTGGAGTCGTCAACCCTGGAGGCGTTCAAAAAAGGTGTAGACGTGGCACTCCAGGGCCTAGTTTAGGAGTCATGGTGGTGTTAGTTGACATTTGGACTTGATGATCTTAGAGGTCTTTTCCAACCTTAATGATTCTATGATTCTATGAAAATGTATGGAGTGTTGTATAACGGGCTGTTTTTATTTATGTACCGGGAGGCAGGAAAGAAACAATTCAAACCAGCAAAATACTTGTGAAGTTGAACAGCAAGCTGTTCATAACTGAATCATAACGCACTGTAGAAGTGGGAGCTTGGATCATCCCCCTGTTTAGGGGACACTGTCAATCCAAATGTCAATCTAAGCTGCAGGCACTGAGTGCAAAGCTGTTTCAGATAGTGCTCCTGCCCAGCAGGTGCCTGTCTCTTGTCTTGTTCTTCCTGCTACTGTGTGAAGACTCACAAAATTAAAACAAAGAACCTGACTAAGGTCTTCAGTTGAGGAACAGATTGAAGCACATGCCTGGCCTGATGTTTGTGTGTCCTACTGCAAGGCCGGTTCCAGTTTAACGCAAAAAAATGTGCTAACGTGCTATTTACTCTGTTTTACTACAGTTAATAGCCATCTGGTCAGATTGTTTTAGTATTTTGCTCTGAGTTTAGACCAGTTTCAAATCTACTTTAGTGTTTTTCTTGTTCTACTCAACAGTGAAAAATGTACCCATACTTGAAAAGCATCACCAATACTACAGATTGCTTTTAAAGCAAACAATTTTTTCAAGCATTTTTAAAGGGGCTTTTTAATACCTAGAGGTCATGTTATGCTTATGTTAAATGAAAAGGGTGAAGACACGATAGTATTACATTAAGTATATTTTGTAAATATATTAATATTATACTTGTTTCATGTATTCTGAAACTTCTGGTTTTTAATTAAATGACTTTCATTTTCAAATTCTGGACACAGGCAATTTATTTGTGCATTCTCATTGTGGTCAAGTGTGAATGTAATGTTTCTTGGCAGGTCTAAGTAGACATTTATTTTGGGGGGTTATTTTACATAAGTCAGAATCAATGAAACCCTTAACTGTTCATTTTGACATTTTCTAGGATGGATAGGCATAATTTACAATAGTTTGGGGCATAACATGGCATTTTATTCAACTGTGTTGGTATTCAACAATTTCTCACATTTTTGTAAAATGGGCACCTTAAGTAGAACTTTGGGTGTTACAGTTAACTATAATTGTATTTCATTTTGGAGGAAAGCTTGCTGTGACTTAAAAACCAAATGCATGTCACTAGTCTCTTTTATTAGTAGTATTTGCCTCTTGCAACCTAACTTGCTAGTCTGTTTATCAAAAGTAGGGTTTGGTGCTTGCTTTATCTGTGCCTCATTTACAGTCACACTCAAAAGGGGAGAGTCCATTTTAACTCTAGTTTTCCATTATGGATTTGAGAATGGATTAAAAAGTAGAAAAAATACAGGGCACTAGTGAGAGCTTGTATTACTATTAGCAGTAGTAGTCAGGCATAATGGATCTAACATTCTCCTCACTCATCTGTTTTATGCTGACATCTTCAGTGGACAAGCCAGTTTGGAGAGTGTGTAGAAATACTTCATGATCAAAACAGTTCCACTGTTTTTTCCATTTAAAATTTATGAAGTAATCACTGGCCAACATAATGCGTCTATGATATTATGATACCATGCGTTGGTACAACAACAAAAAAAACCCCTTATGACGGATTTAAAGAGAATGAATTAAAGTAAAACCAGCTATTGCCTACAGTCAGCGTTGTGTTAGATATTCATTGAATGTTCACATTTAATCTGCAATCTGGCCACATTTATGTACCATGAAATACTACACGTAATGCTTACAGTTATTACATTTGTACATTCAAGGAACACCCAAGAAGTAGAGCACAGCTTTTCTTCTGTGGGATCTCTTATGTGAAAGAAAAGACTTTATCATGAGGCAGGACAAGCCCAACCAACATTTGCTCAATGAGTCTTGCACTATGCCCTGGAGTTGATGAGACTATTAACATTAATTATTCATGTGCTGACAAAGGCCGCTGCAGGAGACACAGAATGAAGACTAATAGGCTGAAATAGAAAAAACTGGATGCACAGGAGAGCCTGGAGAGTGGAATATCTTTCAATATTTTTCCTGATTAGTTTGGCTTATTTCCCACAGGGGCAGCAGCACAAATCTTTGACACCAGAACTTTTCCTTAACTGTGTCTGCAAATTCAGAGCCACGTTCCCTTCGTGAGCAGTACTCTGCTCCTGAGCCTTGACCCTTTTGTCAGCTCAAATATGCTTGCTGATTGCAGATGTCTTTGAGCTGACAGATGGACCTCATCCGCCTAGGGCATGGTATAGGACAGGGAAAAACTCAATTTTGAATTTTGTGCTTAAAAAAAAAAAAAAGGCAGTGTAAACACCAGCTGAAGTCAGTGACTTCCCACTGTGCTTCTGACTCCAGACTTCTCACAAAGATGCTATGACAAGTGGGAACTTAATAAGAAGCCCCCTCTGTAAACAGAAATGCTATTTCATTTGAAGCTCAGTGAATGTTGGAGCAGGGGCAGGTAGAGCAACAGATGAGATGCTCAGAGGCAATGCTTTTTTATGAACTTTCTTTCCCCAGGGATTATATAAAATGCTGATATTTGTATTTTTAAGTTCTTAGACCTGTGAAGCTGAAATAATAACAAAGGAGTATCTCCTTTTCATAAGGTATCTTCAATTTGTGTTAGCTTTTTTATTGGCAGTTCTGCAGAAAATTTAATTAGAATCTGAACAGCATAGTGCTAGTAAGAGTCTGAACTCCTGCATTGCTCCAGCTTACATCACACTTCTCCCAAAGAAGAGATACACACAATGTCAGGAGTTTTTACACCAAAAAAAAAAAAAAAAAGTTTCAAGTTCTTGGCAATTTTTGTCTTACATAGTGCTGGAAAGGTTCAGAAACCAGAACCCATCATTCAGCAAGCTGGTTGGCATTCTGCATTTATAAAGATTGCAGGAAGTGAGCTAAAATGCCATTAGTGGTGTCAGAAAACTGTCACTCGGTTCTTCAGTATGGAAAAAGCCCACAATCTTGATAATCCTTGTGCGTGTTCTGGTAGTCACCTGATTTGACCAGTCACCTAAGAGGAAAAAGCCCTTTTCATCATTATTAGAAGTAAGAGTTGCTATGGCATGTAGTCATCCAAGGTTTCTCCGTGAATACATGTTCACTAGTTTTTGAATCACATACTTAAGTGTTGTGAAACAGTTATTTTTGAAACAGTTTTTCTTGAGCAACTGTGTGTTAAAAGGCCGCTTGATGTTACTCAAGTGCAAGTTACAAGTACAGTTTTTCTTCTTAGTGAGCTTGCTCTGTAAAATGTTGCTTTTTAAAACATCTTTGTATTTTTGTTTATTACTGTTTGATGATGAAAAATTTCTGCCCAAAATATAGGGCTGTAGTTGGGGTAGAAGGAAAAAGTAAACTTTTACAAAAGAATTGCTTAAATCAGCTTATTGTAGATGGTATTCTTCCCACACACACCAACTTAATTTTCTTTTATGACAATGTCACCTATCTAGTTGACCAAGGGAAGCCAGTAGATGTGTTGGTTTTGGATTTTAGCAAAGCTTTTGATACTGTCTCTCACGCTATCCTTCTGCATAAACTGTCCAGTGCACAAGCTAGACAAGTCCGTAATACTTTGGGTGAGCAATTGGCTGACAGGTTGTGCTCAAAGAGTTACAGTAAATGGGGTTACATCAGGCTGGCGGCCAGTCACCAATGGGGTTCCCCAGGGCTCACTTTTAGGGCCAGTGCTCTTCAATGTTTTTATAAATGATCTGGATGCAGGAATGGAATGTACATTAAGTAAGTTTGCCGACGATACTGAACTAGGAGGAGCTGTGGACTCCCTCAAGGGTAGAGAGGTCTTACAGAGAGATCTGGATAGACTAGAGAGCTGGGCAATCACCAACTCTAGGAAATTTAACAAGAGCAATTGCTGGATTCTCCACCTGGGATGGGGTAATCCTGGTTATACATACAAATTGGAGGGCAAGAGGCTGGAGAGCAGCCTGGCGGAAAGAGATCTGGGAGTTTGGGTTGACGGCAAGTTGAATATGAGTCAACAGTGTGCCCTGTGGCAGCCAAAAGGGCCAACTGTGTCCTGGGGTGCATTCAGTACAGCATAGCTAGCCGGTCGAGGGAGGTGATTGTTCCACTCTGCACTGCACTGGCGTGGCCCACCTTGAGTACTGTGTGCAGTTTTGGGTGCCTCAATATAAGAAGGACATCAGGCTATCAGAGTGTGTCCGGAGGAGGGCGACCAAGACGGTGAAAGGCCTCGAGGGCAAGACTTACGAGGAATGGCTGAGATCTCTTGGTTTGTTTAGCTTGGAGAAGAGAAGGCTGAGGGGTGACCTTATCGCAGTCTACAACTTCCTCAAGGAGGGCAGCAGAGGGGGAGATGCTGATCTCTCTCTGGTGACCAACAATAGGACGCAAGGAAATGGAATGGAGCCGCATCAGGGGAAGTTCAGATGGGACATTAGGAAAAGGCTCTTCATTGAGAGGGTGGTTGGTCATGGGAACAGGCTGCCCAAGGAAGTGGTCATGGCACCAAGCCTGTCAGAGTTCAAGGAGCATCTGGATGATGCTCTTAGTCATATGGTTTAGTTTTAGGTAGTCCTGCGAGAAGCGGGGAGTTGGACTTGACGATCCTTATGGATCCCTTCCAACTTGAGATATTCTGTCTGCCACCAATTTCAGTCATATCCTGGTCTGGGTTTTTTCCTTAAAAGTTATGGTATGGTCTACAGTGGTCTACAGATACTGAGCTAAAGATAGGGAAGGGAAAAAGGGCGGGGAGGGGGAGGGCGAGGCAGAGGACACAGATGATAACAACACAACCAAAACATCTCTACATAAATAAATTAGTTTACAGAAATATTTGTTAAGAACAGAAATTCCTATTGCTCTGCGCTAGTAGGAGATGTTACTCCGGGAAATAAAAAAGCTTAAATTGGAGATTGTTTTGCTGGTTACTGGTACTACATTTCTTTGAGCTCACTGTGGCAGTTTGAAAATGTTAATGTCATGAAACAAGAGTAAAGTCTTACTAAGAAGTCAAAGATGATCTTTGTATTCTAATAATGCCTCCAGAAAACTTGCGGTATGAAGTGCCTTTTTTTTCCCCAACATTTATAGGCCACATTATTCACTTTCTTCACATTCTGTAAACTGATAGTGTGGATAACAAGGAAATCTTGCATTCTTAAAATGGGCAGGTTTTAAGCAACAGTAACACAAGGAGAGAAAGAGATTTTTGCTGCTTCAGCCAAAAAACTTTATGAAATAATTCCTTCATAGGGCTAAGCCTTTATTTTTATATTAGGCATATCAGAACCTCGTATATGTTATTTTTTTAAAAAACAAAATGAGAAACTTAGGTGGCCTATGGTCCCAAACCATGTTAGTTAATAATTAAAATGTGTGTTGAAACACGAACTATTGAGTTGGTTCTAGAGAAACACAATTTTCTTATGCTGTACAGCTAAGCAATATTGTTGAAGCCAGACATTCAAAATGCTGAGACTTGCTTAAAAATGCTGATTTTAAAGAAACTCCTTATGACACATTTTCATGATTGTCCTTTGAGATTTTTAAAGCTAATTTTTCAAACTTTTCTCTGCAACTAAATTCTAATTTTAAAAGGAAACCTAAGATATACAATCACAGGAACTCTAGGACAGGAAATTTGAGATATCATGGCAGTCAGAATTTTAATAGTTAGTAGCAAAGTGATTAGAAGAAAGTCACAGGTTGAAAAGATCTTATGTGCAGAAATCTAAGTACCAGATTATTTACAATAACACTACTTAGTGGGGAAAAAAACTTAGTAAATAATGCTGGTTACTATAAATGAGAACAGGGTAAATCTTACTTGTCTGTATTTAGTTAATGACAGTAAAACTGTTGTTACTATCCTACTCTCTGTCCGCTTGACCAATGTGAAGTTCAGTGTCATTAGTTTGGCAGAAAGCTGCCTGAGCAGAAGAGCACAACTTCATTGTTTCAGTTCTCCTAGCAAAGGAGAACTCCTTTTCCTTCCCCTGTCTCAATGGAATAGTGCCTGGGAGAAAAGACCAGACAGCCAAAGAGCTGTTCTGTTGGAGGGGAGGGAGGGAGAGGTGGTCTGGTAAGACTAGTGAATACCCGAGCTCCAAGTTACTTCAAAGGGCTAAACATTGCCTATTGCATGACAAATCTTATCTTAAAAAAAGAGAACTTCAAATGAGAGGGATTGCTATAGTTTTTTGGTTGACTGGCTATTATTTGTTTCAGCATTAACCTTTAAAGCATTAGCCTTTTAAAAATTAGTTATTTTTATTTGAGCAAAAATTCCAGTCTCTTCCACAGAAGTGGTCAGGCAGGAATTTGAAGTAAGTAGGCATAAGTTTGAATTTTAGCATGGCAGTTTTCTGCCTCTTATTATTGCAGATATCCTCAACTTCCAGTCCTCCAACTGGAGATAGACCAGAGCAGCCAAATCTAGCTTAGAAGTTCTTCTGCTAAAAAGATGATGTGCCAAGGATGAAGTTCTGTGAGAACCTTTGTAAATTAGTACTTATATGTTCAAAGACAGAAATTACTGCAAATACAGAGAATCTTACAATAAAGTAAAAAGCTGCCTACTTTGTCTGTGACAGAAGAATATTACTGTGGTAAAAAATTGTCTATTGCTATGGAGAGCATGAGGTTTAGCTAGAACTCCCCAGCATAACAAATGAATGCTTCCATCTCTCCAGGGCCACATATTCGTACGAAGTACTAGTAAGTACTCGTGTCATACTAAGTAATATGACACATTGATATTTGGAGGCTATTTTAAACTTCTTTGCAGGTTGTTGTTTTTTGGATTTTTTGGGGGTTTTTTTTGTTTTGTTTCTTTGTTTTTTGTTGTTGTTGTTGTTTGTGGTTTTTGTTTTTTTTTTTAAAAAAAGTTCATTTCAAATCCTGTCAGACTTAACATTTAGCTCTTTTCTTTTTATTGTGCAAAGATGATTTTGTGGCTTTCTCCTAGCTAGTTTGAGACATGGAAGTGGATTTGTTAGACCTGAAAGATTTCAATTAACTAAAGTGAATGCCAGAGCTCAGAGATAAAGTTTCCTGACTTGCTTCTCACTAGTCAGCCTAGGTAGGTCCTAACGAAGATTTTTAAAGAAAGGAAACAGATAAAAGATTAGAGGAGAGAAAGGGGGATGGAATTATGAACACAAAATAAGTGTGTGGATTAACATTTTCACAGGAGAAGAACACAAAGAGAAGGGATAAGAAAACATTTTTTGCCTTTTTTTTTTGCTGTTTGGTTTTTTTCCTCCTCATTCTTTAGTATTCAGATATAGTGAATTCATTCTGCCTTTAACAGGCAGTGCCATGTCACAGTAAAATTTAGTAGCAAAAACTCTAGCATGTGTGTGCATGTATGTATACTTTACTGTAGAGACCTTCCAATCTTCAGTTTCTTCTGTTTTGCAAATAAAACTATGATTTAGAGATTAAAATATAGGTAGTTTTAATCTCAAGCTTTTAAACACATTTGTTCCAACAAAAGGAATGACTGTGTTCATTAATATTGTGTGATGGAAACCAAAACAAATTGTGTCATAGGTTCACAGAATGTTTGAGGTGGGCAGGGACCTCTGGAGATGGTCTAGTCCAACCCCCTGCTCAAGCACGGTCAGCTAGAGCAGGTTGCTCAGGACTGTGTCCAGTTGGGTTTTGAACATCCCCAAGGATGGAGACTCCACAACTTCTGTTTGTAATCTGCACCGTTGTTCAACCAACCTCACACTAAAAAAGTTTTTTTTTTGTATTGTTTGAGTGGAACGTCTTGTATTTCTATGAGTGACTATTGCTTCTTTTTCTGTCATGGGATACCACTGAGAAGAGTCCGGCTCTGTCATCTTTACCCTCTCAGGTATTTATACGCATTATTGAGATCTCCACTGAGCCTTCTCTTCTCCAAGCTGATCAGTCCCAGCTCTCTCAGTCACCCCTCATATGTCAGATGCTCTGATCCCTTCACCTTCATGGCCCTTTGTTGGGCTCACTGCGGCACATATCCATGTCTCTCTCACACTGGGAAGCCCAGAACTGGACACAGCACTCCAGGTGTGTCTCACCAAGGCAGAGTAGAGGTGAAAGGTCACCTCCCTTGACCTGCTGGCAATCCTCTTCCTAACACAGCCCAGAATGCTCTTGGCCTTCTTTGCCACAAGGATGCATCAGTGGCTTATGGTCAGCTTGCTGATCACCAGGACTTCCAGGTCTTTTTCTGCAAAGCTGCTTTCAAGACAGTTAGCCTCCAACCTGTACTGCTGCATAGGCAGGTGTAGGGCTTTGCATTTCCCTTTGAACTTCATTACATTTCTGCCTGCCCACTTCTCCAGCCTCTCCAGTTGAGGTCCCTCTGAATGGCACCTCAATCATCCACTCTATTAATCATTTCTCTAAGTTATGTTTCTGCAAATTTGCTGAGGGTACGTGCTGTCCCATAGTCCATGTCATTAGTGGAGATGTTAATTTGGCCTCAGTATCATCCCCTGGGGCACAACACCAGTGACTGGCCTCCAGCTGGAATTTGTGCTGCTGGTCACTACACTTTGAACACAGTAGTTCAGGCAGTTTTCAATCCACATCGCTGTCCTCGCCCTCAGTAGTTGAATCAATAGTAAATCTGAGTAACGCAATGTTGGTACTGAGAAAGAGATAGCTTCTGAGTATCAGTGATGCTTTTAGCCCACTCCCCTTGGGGATACTTGAGAGGAAACATTTAACTGCATTGAATATAATTGTATAGATCCTTGAAACACTCAGATGAACTTTTTCACTTTGCAAGATTTAAGCAATATCTACTATCTCTGAATAGGATAAACCCCAAAGTGAAAGGTATAGTACTGTAGACTTTCATGATGTGAAAATTGTATGCAGCTTTGTAAGCGCAGGAAGGTTCAGCTGAGCTTTTGGAGATTAATCCAAATGCAAATGACTTCAGAATCATGAAAGATTTGCTCACAGTTATGGTCATAAATTATTACTTCCTTTGAATGTTTTCATTTGGGAAGGTAATATCTTTTATCTCTGTGAAAATGTTCCTACTATGGGGTGTATCAGAAAAGAAGAACCAGAGAAAATCACTAGCCAGAGAGAAAAACAATGATGCCATGAACAATGGATGTTAATAAATGAGATTGTGCTCATTCAGGGCTACAACTAAATCCACTAAAGCTAATGGGAGCTGTTGCTTTTGATGATCAGGTAGCTTTATAGCAAATCTTATGAGCTTCCACCTGCAATGCAATTTGGAAAACACTACTCTGCACTGCTGCCTTTGGTAAAGAATCTCAAAAAGCTTTACATGTTAATCAAACCTCCCAGTACCCTGAGGGATATTATCCAGAAGTAAGGATGCAGAAACTGAGACAGAAAGCGGTTTTGCTTTACACTGAGAAGCGACAACTGTAATTGTCAGAGCAGTTACATTATACCAGCCATTGAGCAGCAGGCCACCATTCCCACTTACACTTGGTAAGATTTGGTCAGAGTCAGGAAGAGCAAAATGATTAAGAAGCAAGAAGAAAAGGAAGAGGAGGCTGCGTTATTCCAACCTGGATTAGTCTATTCACTTAAATTCAGACAGTCCTATTGTAAATGAGTAAAATTAGTTGGAATCCTTCTGTGTTGTTGTGCTTTAACATGCCAGAAAATCAGAGAGATTAAAATACTGGTGATTTTAAAGCCATTGGATGAAAAATATGAAGTTACAGGTAATATCTTTAACTGATGTTTTTAATATTGTACTTTTACGTAAGCTGTAGTCTTGCAGTGCTACTAAAGAAAGATTGTGCACCTGTAGTCTTAAGTGGAAGGTTCACTTATGGATTTGACTGGGCTACACAGGCCTGAAACGGTGTCAACAAATACATCAGAAATCCTCATTTCTCACTTAAACATCAAACCTTTTTTATTCAAAAGCTTATTTAATATTACAAAAAAAAAAGGAAAAAAAAAAAAAAAAAAAAAACAAAAATTTAACTCTTAAAAT
>WAAD01014749.1:102915-120976 GCA_013389945.1 Fregata magnificens
AAAAGAGAAAACCACAATTTGACTCTTCAGATCTATAAAATATGAAGAATACCTGCAGGCTTCACAGGATAACAAGACATGAACTTCATAAGCATCTGCATAACAGTGTGAGTCACAGAAGGAAAGGGGCACCGGAGTGATATTTACAATAACTTTTTATCATTAGTAGTCTACTTAAAACTTGCATGGGAAAAAATCTGTAGGTTTGTTCTATTATGTTCACTCTGTAGAAAACAGCTAATTTTGAAAATGAATTTTTGATGTAATAGAATGCAGTTTGGAAGAGAGCAGAAAAGTATTGTAATTTTAAGTGAACTTTCTCCACATGTTTTAATACTCTGGGTTCCACTAAGACTTAAAAAATAAATATGGAATCATATATGCTATAGTCTTTTGAATCTGGTACAAGGACTCTACCTTCTTGGCTCTTTCAGTGCCAGTAATTAGGCTATCTGGTTGGTGAGGGAAATTAATTCAAGACCATATTAATTCCTACTTTAAAATTTCTTTGTGGATAACACTTCAGGAGAAAATGATGGTTGCTGGATAATCAGATCTGAAATTAAGAGAATGTGCTGTTGATCATCCTATAGTGCTGGTTACAAAATTAATCATAGATGCTTAGAAACTATTGTGATAAGTCTGATATTAACATCTAGATAGAAAAAAAGAGTAGAAAGAGCATGACATTCTCACAGATTTGTTTAGGTTGGTGCATAGAATGAGAAAAAGTGTCCAATTTGTTGAAAAATTCAGGCTGAGTCTTTTGAAATACATGGATAAATTATAATAGTTTGGCTCTGTACAGCTTTCAATTGTATGTCTGTGCTCTTCACTATAGAATGCTAGACTATTATGGCGCAAGACTGATAGTGAAAGTCAGGAACACAAATTTAAGTGTTACCCAAACTACTTTTACAGTTGTTTTCTAAATAACATTGGAGGGGGGTTTTTATGTTGTTGCTTGCAAAAATCCCCAAGTAGTTACTCGATATTCCTACTCTCCACTAAAAGAGGCTGTGGCTGAGTAAACGAATGTTTCTGCTGGCTTCGCGCTGTTACAGATGCTAAAATGGCCTCTACTGGTTATGGAAGACTCAAAGTGGTTTGGTCAACACCACAGTCCAAAGGGCATGGACAGTTTGAATCTGTCTGCAAATTCTGAAGTTCTGATAAGCACTGCTGAGACTCTGGACTCATAACACCTTGTTTAGCTTTCTCTGTTCCGATTGCATACGGGAATTTCTCTTTCCCAGGAAGCGCAGCCAGCCTGTAACAGAAATTTTGGGGAATGTTACAAAACAAAATATGAGAGTAGCTATTTTGGGTGTAGCATTTTGTTTGAGGCATATGGCATGAAATAGTGCAGTAATAGCAATATAGTGAGAGCGAGAATTATATAAAGTAAAAGGTCCAAAATACACTACTAATGGCTGACAGATTTTTGTGCTGTCCTGTGGCTTTTTTCCCTGCTACTTTTTTTAGTACCAAATAAGAATTTGAGCTTGAATTAATCTTGCAATCTCAGTATTTAAGAACTTGTTTTAACAGTCTCTAGGCATATCTGGAATCTTTCAGAGGCAGAAGTGAGCAGAAATATAAATCTAGTACCCAGTAAGCGAAGAAAATAGTTGTGTGGTCTAGTATTATGCAGCTATTTTGAGCTCTAGTAGTGCATGTTAGGGAGGCAACTTAATGGCAAATCCTCATCATTTCCGTACATTTCCAACAAAGATCTGTATTTTGAAAGTTCAAGAGGCCTCTTCTGTCTCATTACAAGCATCTTGTTTTAGAGTAAAATACAAGACCAAAAAAATGCACCACCTCATACTGCTGACCTGTATTACTCTCCTTGCTCTTTAAGCTTGTACCTTAACTACCTTCTTTAAACTTTTTCATATCCCTTAAAAATCAATCCATTTGCTAAGAACTTGACTACTACAACAGCTTTCTTTGTAAATGAAAAAAATTTTTTGATCACAAATTATGCTATCAAATACAAATTTTTAATGTTTTTGTAATTATGTGGAAATGATCTTCCAAATGTCACTTAATCCCAGCTTTGCTGGGAAATTAAACAGAATAAAGGCAGTGGCTATTCTGACAACTACAGCGGGTTGCTTAACAGAAGTGTAAGATCTATGAGGATAGCAATTTTTTTTTTTTTAATTCAGATTACCCTTCTCATTTCTTCAAGGTCACCCTCTCCTTACTAAGTTCCCCCATGCCAAAAGTCACCCTGCTATCTTCTTACAAAAAAGGCTTCTGTTCACCCTTCACAGTGTTTTGCTAATTGAATGGAGGGACCTGTTTTTTAAGGAGCCGACACATATGCTGTCATAGCCAGCCTCTCATAGCCAATGCTTTACAGGCTCAATTATTTGAGATGTGAGGAGTAGGCAGCAATGATGTGTCTATCCTTCCCTGATTCAACTGATACCGGCTCTTCTTCAAACTCTCACAAGTCTGTTAATCTTCTAATGTCAGTGATTTTGCTATGTAGTTTACACTATCACAACATGACTGTCAGTACAGTAGGTGTTAACAAGCAAAGTGGCTGTTTAATGAAACACTGATTTCTGGGCAGTAAGTAATGTGTTTAGGACCCTGCACTGTGTTTTAGAAGACAAAGGAGGGCTATTAGGCTCAGTTTGTGCCTTGCCCACCCGGGTGAGCAGGTAATGATGCGTGTCAGATAGTGGCGCTTCCATTTGTTTTCCTAATGCACCAGAAATTTGAAAATCTTCACGTTCAATTTTCTCAGAGGAGGAAAGCATTTGACCAAAGATCAAGATATTATTCAGGTATTCCGGTTGTCTAGCATCGTGAGTTACTATTTGGTGTTTCACTTCTGGGGAAGAAAGCCTGACTCCACAGTCCTCTGTGTCATACAGTCACTTATTCCAAGTTCTGCCAGGTCAGTGTAAAAATGAGCTAAGCACGCAATTTTGCTCTTCATGTTGAATGGGGCTTAGAACAGACTTTAATAGTCGTACCTGTACAAAGTGTTCTGGCACAAAACTGAGTATCAAATACTATATTATTGTGCATAACTGATCCTTTTCTGATCATCTCATCCCCATTAAACTGCATTTAAAGGGATTAATCCTTGAGGCACAAAACTGCTATAATCCTCGCTGTAGAGGTGGTGATGACTTCTGTTCAGCAGTGTCCTACAGATACTTAAATTCATGTTTACAAAGACACTGAGTGGCACCACTGAGTGCCAAAATTCCTATTTTTGTAATGATTAGGCCTTCAGGATGGGATCAGATAGTCCATTCTGGCTAATTACATTAGAGGTAGCTTTTTGCTACATGCCTGGGACTTGGGATGCAAAAAAACCTAGTTGCTGTGAAGCCATGGTTACTTCAGGGTTGTAGCATGCCATTCTTTTAGAGAGAAGATGTTTAACTATGTAGAAAAACTAGTACAAACACAGATTCTATGGATTCCTTTAGATCTCAGGAGTATGAGAGGAAGCCAGTCAACTTTCCTGGCATAGAACGCACGGACCATGAAGAATCAGCAATAGGTTTTAAACCACAGATGAAAACTGCAAACTCAACCAAAAAACTTTGCAAGTAAATTGTTGCTGTTCCTGAGCCAGTAGTGTATTACACCCAGTGGTGTCAGGATGAGTACCAAATGTGCAGCACAATGCATGCCCTCCTACACCCACAGTACTCCCTCATCCCACTCAACCAATTAACAGTAATTAGATAATTACAGTCCATAAAAGTCTTTGAAAGATGAAGATCTTGCTGCTTGGGACTCATTAGCCCTTTTTAACATATTTATTACGCTTTCTATTTCTGACCACAAAGGGGAAAAACCTAAAATATTCTCTGTTATTTGCCATATTCTGCTCGTGAAGCAAAGCCTGCAAAAGCAGCCTTTCTCCCAGGTGTCCAATATTAGCTCTGTTTTGACTGAAAATGACAGATAATGATGGAGAAAGGAGACTTCCATAAAACACCTTGCATTTGATCACGAAGTTTTTACTAGTGTTCCAAAGCAAATGGCATGTTATTTTTATATTGCTGGTAAAAATCTAGCCACTTGTTCTCCATAATAAAAAATGATAGGCTTTAATTATGTATGCAGTACATAACATGCAAGACCAAATAGTTAGAGTAGATTTTTCATGCAAGGCACCCAGAGTTCGAATGGTTTGTGAAACTGACCTATTTGTTGTAGTTTGGGTTTCATTTTTTTTAATTTAAAATTCTCTTTTTGCCTAAGAACTTTGCTTCAGCTGTGTTCCTCGAGGATCCACAGGTTTTCTTCTTCTTACTTTTTACTGAATGACATGTAGGAGTTTCCACATCACCAAATATTAGGCAACTAAACAAGGAAGTTAATGTCTTTACAGTCCTGGTAATGATGAGAGAAGATCCTCCAGAAAGTAAACCAGAGCCAAGAAGTTTTCCTTTTGGGGGAGAAGAAGAAAATTTGTAGAATTGCCTATATTTCTTGTGTATGAGAGCATTAGTTAAAGGGTAGTTGCAGCTGTCAGCACACTTTAAAAATTAAAGTTCACAATGATTACTATACCGTCTGTCTCTTACCCTTCTTTTTGCACTTATGTCCCTTAGGGTAGGGAGCCTGTTATGAGTAATGCTGGGGCCACTATTTCCCCAGTGTAATAAAGAGCTGGTTTATATGGAAGGAAATACTTGTTGACTGTTTGAAGCAGCCTTCTTATCCCAGCCCTTGAATTTTGAGGTATGCTAAGAGGCCAACTGGGACCTAGGATTTGAGCCTTGCTTTTGATATTTGTATTAAATCTGCTTTCCTGTGTCTACACCTTTATCACAGTCAGTGGGGTAGAACTAAACCACATGGGGATTAAGTGATTTTCTGTTGCTGCATTGCAGGCCAAATCAGTTGTCTGTCTTTTGATACAATGTGATTTACAAACCACTCTCTAGCAGTTTTCTGTGGAGCTAAGATATAACAAATGAACATAATTAAAACAATGGTATATTAAGTGGTACAAAACCCCCGAAGTTAATCTGTATCTCCTTGTTTAATGCAGAGCTTCCTTTACTAATTTTGCAGCAGTAATAGAAGGATAGTCACATTATGGTTATACAATGCTTAAGTCGTCAGCAGCAGTTGTCACATTTTTTGATGAGTATATTTTGATAATGGATGGCATTGTTTAAGAGAATGTTGTCAATACAGCTACAGCCCCAGCTGTCATTGCTGCCAGGCAGGAGTTGGGGGGGTAAGGATCTAATGATAGGTTGGTGCTAAGGGGGAGATTAGATTAACAAAAATCAATAGAACAGTTCTGTTTTGCAATTTTGTTTATTACGCTCTCCACTGCCTCAACTGAAAGGTTGATTTTGATTGATTCATTAGACCACTGCATGATCAACCATAGGTCATTTTACCGTATGTGTCAACATGCTAAATATTTTGTTGCTTTGGGGGGGGGATTTGGTCACATGATTTTGCCTCCATGAGATACTGTAGCCTAACAAGGGAATCCTGTGATTCCACACACACACACACACACTCCCCAACCAACAGCAGCTGTAAATCCTATAATTCCTCATGTTGTTTATATTTCAGGTTTGATAACTGGTGCTGAGATAAATCAGACTTGGTTGGGAGGATGGGGAAGCCAAAGAATTGTGCTGGTTTTGCAGAGGTATGCTTAGAAAGTGACTTTGTGCTACGGAAACAGCAAGAATAATGACGGAAAACAAAAATAGTACCCAAGGTGGGAACTTTCCAAGGTGGATTGTCATGTTGCTTTAGTGCACGTTTATTTACCTGACTGTATGTGTACGTAGAGGAGACCAAAGCAGATCCACATTCGTTCTGATAAGTTTGATCAGCATGGGGAAATCTGTGTTTGCCAAAAGGTGGTGAGTTTGGTGGTGGCAGTATCTGGTGGTTACTTGTTTTGCAGTAAGTAGCCATTTTTTTTTTTCTCTAAATTTCAAACTTCCCCAAGCAAAGATACTCAAACTGCTTAAAAGAAAGGAAAGGAAGTTTTTCCTTGTTTGGAGTCAAAGGAAGCAGGATTGTTCCCCACCCCCAGAGTAATTTTCTTAAAACTTTTTCTTCTCAAGTGTGTCAGTTAAGCACCAGAAGCTTTAAGTTGCCTTCCCAAATTGCAAGCTATGTGCTTGAAAGTGGTTCACGGAATCAAATGAAGAGGACTTAGTTAAAGCCTTATTAAACACACAGCAAAAAGATCCCAGTGCTTTAGAGTCCCACTAGGCACATGCTGTAGATTCCCTTCTCTCTTACTCAAGCTCACCTGACACAAGGAGAAGGTTACTAAGAAGTTACACGTCTTTGTAGATCAAAGCCTAAGTAGCAATGACTGCTACTCCATCTCTCTCTTAACCCTCCTCTTTGAGTCTGCTTTAATCCAAGCCCTTAACGAATCAGGATTCGTAATATGACTACACTAAGATTTCTTTCCCCAACCCTCTCAAAACTAGTGAAGGGAGGCTTTAAGACCTCTGTCTCTGTTGGCTGGGACAGTACCACTACATTGTGAGATACTACCAGTATGATGGTGTGTCAAAGTTTTGCTGGGAGCCATGCATCAATTCTTTAAAAACATCTGTCTTGTAACCCCACCCCTCCAAAGTGGGAGCAGCGGAGTTCATTGACTTGTGAATATTTACACGTTATCATCCTCCATTTGCCAGCAGGGCAAATGGGAACAGCTAGCACAGCTGTGATTGTGCTCATAGTCCCTCCACGGTTTAAAGTGATAGTGGAACCAAATTGGGAATTGTTTCTGAACATCTCAGCTCATTTTCAGGTAGGTGCTTGGAGACCTCTGGAGATCGCAACGGGGTCAGACTGGGCATTTTATTAAAATAGGCCTATTTTAGGCTGACGTAGTAAATGTAGTTGTTGCTGAAAAGTTAGGACAGCTCAGATAATTTCTAGTCTTGTAATGACTGGTGTTCATAAGGTGGTGGTGTTCTCCCTCACTTGTAAACAGAGGTGCACATTAAACCAGAATCATCTTCCTGATGTTTCATGCAGATAATGTCTTGTATTAAGATCTGCCTGGCTGTTTTTAATGAGAACTAGAAGCAAATATATTTACACGTCATTCCAAGTTGTCTGTTTCAAAGTGCAGAGCAACAAAAATTGTGTGCAGGTCTTTGACCATAAGACTTAGCTCAATTTTGCAGTTCTGTGGTTTAAGAAATCCTCGTATTTCTGTGAATAATAACTTGCTCCATTTTGATATCTGTCCAGTAGTCAGTTCTTAATCCATTTAAAATGTGTTCTACTGATACGGCACAGTGCTAATCTTTTAATCAGAATGTCATGGTATGCTCAGTCAAGCGACTTAGAAAAGTCTATGTTACATCTACATAGTGAAATTCATCAAATGAATATAATCTCAAAAAAGAATAAATCATGGTTATGTTCAAACACCCTGATAGTTTCTGTTTAAATGAAGATATTTACACTGTAGGTGAACTTTAAAACTTTTAATTCAATTTTTTTGATGGATCAGTTTTTGTTAGACTAGCTTTCAGGAAAAAAAAAGAAAACATGTGGCTTTATTTCTTTCAAATTGTGTTTGGGAAATTGCTGGAATGTTTCATTTTCACTTTTATAAAAAAGCTAGCCTCAACAAAATGTTTCTGGCTTATCAAGATGGAGGATTTGAATAAGATCAAAACAATATTTTTGGAAGAGATAATGTAAAAAAATTCACATTTCTCTGCTTCGTTTGGCTTCAAGACTAAACTGAAATGGAACTAGATTCTAAATTATGACCATGAAACTGTCTAGCTCTTTTCTGTACTAGAGACTATTTATATGACCCTTGTGCTCTGAAAGATAAAACAGTCTCCTTTACATGTGAGATGATAATTAAAAGGAAGGAAGCCAATATCTAGACCTCTTAGCTCTGTATTCAGCAGCCAGCTCAGCATTCCCAGCAGAGGTGTACAAAGCATTACCTTTGACAAACCAATCAAAAGCGGCTCTTGAAGATTATCTATATCTGATGGTAAAAACAGATTCACATGCTCCGTAGCACAGCGTAAGGCTGGCAGGTACAAGAGAAAACACAGTCAACTCATTAAGACGTTGTTGCAAATCGTAAATACGTAGTAATATGACACCTTTTTTCCCCACTGTGTTTATTTTTCATGTAGAATATAGACATAATCTAGTGGAAATAGCAAGCTTATGACAGATTTAATTTTTCCTCTAGATTTTAGAGCTCAGCACCTCAAGTAATAGCATATGTTGACTGAATGGCATCATCCTGAGGACACCATTTCCTCTGAGTTAAAAAACGGTATTGTGGGGGACATTGTCTTTCTCACGGCTATACTATAGGAACTGTTATATTCTTTAAGCCATGTTCAGTTGGCTTCACAGCCAGTCTTCTTCTAGCTCTTTAGGTTTTCCTATGACAGCTCAACAATCACCATACCGTCAGCCAAGGTGAGCTAACAGCTATTGTGCCCCGTCAGTTCATCTAAAATATATAGCAAGTTTGCATCACAGTATATTCTGAAATCCTGATTCCCAGGCCTCTCCCTTGAGGCCTCTGACTATATGTGGCTCTGTTGCTGTCACCTGCCCTGACAGCAAGGATTGTCAGGATGGTTTGAGTGCTCAGGTTTGTGGTTAACACGTGCCGTTAACATTACTCTGAATATTTGTGAGCAGACTCCTAGGGTAGAACTGTTTAACATGATTAACAGCAGTTTGGTTAACTGAGGTAGGGAAAAGTGAAACTATGCAGCCAGGATTTCTGCTTGGTTTGGCACCAGGACTCCTACACATGAAAACATCTCAGTATCTGTTACAGTTCCAAGAAAGGGAAAGCTGAAGCTTAGCCATGCACAAAGTGTGGTTTAAGGGGGAGGGCAAAGCAATTTGAGGGCTGCTGGTGGAATTCACCCCCTTGGCATTAGTTAATTGGGGCATGTGGCTGAGCTCATGCACTAAGACTCACCTAGGGGTTAAAGTCAAGATTCAGGTTAGAGCTCTGAGAATGAGAAACGCCTGGTGGAAACAGGGCTCAGGAAGCTTGCCAAAGCAGAGGATGGCCAACTATGAGAATTATCCCCTGTGCAGTCCTTAGTCATGGATATCAGGGTGTGCCAAGGCATAAGTTGCAGCCTGGGGTTAGGGTTAGGTCAGGCTGGTGCTGGTGTTGGTGACAGTGAGAACTGTCCCTACCAGAACTTTATAACTCTCAGCAGAATCAGTCTCATTTCCCTGCCATGCTACATATGCAGTGAGCAGACCTGCCAACTCCAAGCCTGGCTCTGCACAACAGGGGCAGGAAGAATGAACAAGAATGAGATGTAAATAAGAACCATAAATATGCTGTGCCTACACTGTTGTCTTCAATGCTGGGGGAAGGTTCCTGCCAGTTAAAAAGCATTAAAGCTGCCATTGATCCTAACTAGTCCCCCCAACACCTACTGATGTCAGACCTTTCAGTGCAGCCTAAGGTCATAAAGGAAACAGAAGAAGGTGTGTTTGGGGAGAAGAGGCATACCATTTAAAATGCAATTGGTTTTTGTTAAGAATTATGTAGGTATGAATTTGTGATAAGAAGTGTACCGAAGTCAGAGGCGTTAGGAGTTGTACAGTTTTCCCAAAGCAAAAAATACAGTAGCGCTGTACTATCACTGCAGAATTTTGGTTTCTGACTATCAATCTGTATTCTTAAAAAGTGGTAACTCCTGCTTAGCATAATTCCCAGTGTCTGTAATTAGCACCAGATAGCTTGTGAAAATAGTAAATTAGATTTAATGTTAGCAATAAAAATGTATGCTTTGCAAGTTTATTGAAATATTTCCCTGCATTGATCAGAATAATATAGCTCTGTGTGTACCTATAAAGCAACTCCAAGTAAACTATGATATTGTGTTGTAATTATGTCTAAGATGGCTGTGAATGCACTGGAGGTAGTTTTGCTGATGTGAGGATGATGTATTCTAGGCTTAGAAGCTACAGACACTCAAGCCTCTCCGTCGACATATATATACACCCTCTACTGCTGTCAGTCCAGCCTAGATCAGTACAAAGGTTGTCAACACAGAGAAGTTTATAAGAACAGAAGCTGTAAGTGACAATGTTTGGGAAGAAGATAAAATCTGGAATCACTACAAGCAAAGCTGAGCATTCTTATGAAGTTCAGTAGAGATGTTAAAACTCATGATTTTTTAATATTACATGGTATTGTGCTAGGTGAGAAATCTTGTAGTATATCTCTACCTTTCTGTAACTGCCTTTTTACTCTACCTCTCTTAAAACAAACGGTAAAGCACTTATTTCCATAATGATTATGCAGGGAACTACATAAACCCCTAGAGTTACAGCGAAGTAGAAAGACTTACATTATGAAAGAGCAGAAAAATAGGAGACACTATTAATAGAAGATGATGGACTCTCTTCTGTAAAGTTTCAAAGCTTCTTTGAAACAAATGTAGAGCTTAATCGTCAGGATCAGTGTTATTCATTGAGCATCAAATAAAAAAATGCTTAGGCCTTTGGGATTATGTTGTGATGTCGTCAGATGAAGTGTCCCCTCAAAGAAGCTCTAGAAATGGGGAATGTAGTTAGTGGTGAGAAGAATTCATTGAATTATTCAGTCAAGAACAGCAATGTATGCGGGTGCATAACTTCTAACCTTTAGTTTCTGTTTAATTTCTCTTTCTCAAGTAAAGAAAAAGCATCAGTTATATAGTAACTAATCACTTAGACATGGGAGTTTCCTGTTTATGGAAGTCTCACATAAAATGAAAGCACTCTATGCTGCACTTCTTTGCATAGCCTTCATCATCTTTCCTGATTACCTAATAAAACATTTTACAGAAAAGTTTTACATTTCAAATATGTTATAAAATCAATGTTTAAAAGCTGTGATTGGGACTTTGGAAAAAGGGAGAGCTGGTCTTTAAGGCGTTTAGAGCTTCTGGAGCTGCATCTGCACCTACAGTATAGCTTATAAAATTATGTGCCCGTTCATGAGAGCCCATAGCCTCTGTTGAAAATGTGGACCCTGTTGTAAAAAGAATCTTGGGTCTGTTTTACAAAGACTGTTCCTCTCTGTTGCAAAAATCTTTTAGTTTTGGGGTTTTTTTTTAATTGTTTACATCTAAAAATATGTTTCCTCTTCTTCCTGTGGGGTATAAAACAAGAAAAGGTGGAATAGGAAGGGAAGAGTTGAGGGTAAATACGAACATGACCAGAAGCCACTACATTGTTCTTCCATTCATGTCTAGTCAAGTATCTACCAGTTTACAAACTCACTGATAGCAAGATTGCCTGTTTATTTCTTTGACTATATACAACTTTGTAGAATTTCATTTGTACAGTGATCCAACTGCTAGTGAAGTGGTCCCAATGTAAAAATGCCTTGCCTCTTGCAGAAGGTCCCTGCAGGAGACTGGGTGCTATGGACAGTCGTGATTCATATGTAGGTCCTTCACTAGCATCCTCTACCTCTGACAATGCTCATGAAAGGATGACTTGTGCTGACATGAATGACTTTGTGTGATTAGTCTGTAACAGAGCACGCTTGCTGTTAGGGTAGGCAGGCATGAAGAGAAGAAAGACAAACTGTTTGCTGTTAGTGGACCCGTACTTTTCCTAGTGATTGACCCCCGCCCCAACCTAGCAAAGCTTCTCTGGCAGTCCATTCTTGCCCCACGCAGTTGTGCGGGTCTGGTAGCTGGCCTGGCAGGCAGACCTGGGTAGGTAAGTCCTTCTGCCCTCTACTGCTGGAAGAAGAAAATTACACAAATGGCATAAGGATGACAAACTCGACTCAAGTTTGCAGGGATTTCATTCCAAAAAGAAGCTGAGAAACTTGTCTAAATGGGAAAGATATTGCAGGTTAGCAAACGTATCCCTTATGTGATGCTGAGGGAAATTTACCCATGAGCCTCACTATTAAAATTAGTAAAATTAAAATACTGTTCCTATTCACTACCCTGTAGAAGGAATACACGTTCATTGAAACCCTTTGTGGGGGGAAAAGCTAAATAACCTCATATAAAGTTAAGTGAAACCATATCTGAAAATTCAGTTGCACGGCAGAGAGAATTGATTCATAGCTGTAATTTAATCAGATGAGAAGAGTATGGTAAGCACATAACCTAAAAATGACATCCAAAGTTAAGCCGGTTAAGAAGGAATCAGAATAATCAATATAGCCAAATCAGTAAGGAATAAATCAATTCACAGCTGTGTGAATTAATCTCTACAACTTTGCAAATGCTAGTGTGTTTAGAATTGTTGATTCAAAGGTTTCATTCGAGGATAACAAGCCCCCTGCAATTACCTAGATTCACGTGTATTTTTAATCTACAAGTGCTGAGTAATTGTCATTCTTGCATGTCCAATTCATCTGAACAAAAAAGACCAAAGGGAGCAAGAGGAGGATGATCCTGCAAGTTACTGACCACTCTCACCCTCCTCTGACAAAGGAATGCGTCTTATTTCAGGCAGCTAAAGGATTCTGTTAAAATTGTTGATACTTTATCAGAGCCAATGTAGTAATATGCTCTGTTATTCAGAGCATCCTAGTATTCCTGTCAGTAAGAGCATGCACAGTTTCAGTGGAATTACTGCTGGGTATGAAGTTGCTTAGACTAAATACTGAGTAAGTAGCTGAGTTTTATCCAGTATTTTCTAAACTACAAGCTCGTAGTAATAAAGATAATAAAGACTTTCCAATTGGAATACTATGCCCTTCTAGCCCATTAGTTGCTTTCTAGAGTCTATATTTATGCAAAAAATCTATGCAAAAAAAAGCATTAACAAGTAACTTAACTCTTGTGCCTGTATCATACTGACCAAGTTCCCAGCCTACTGCAAGAGGATCCCCAAAAGTCCAGAATTATCAATAGCAAAATAGTTCCATGTTGTTTATGACTGATGGGTGAAGGCACCTTACTCCTCGCTGAGTAGAAAAACCTTGTAATTCATCAGTGAAAAACAGCTGGAAAGCCTATGTATATTAAGAGAGAGAGGTTCACATAGTCTCTGTAAATGCAAACAGTTTTTTGCTAGAAATCTTTGGGAGACATAGAAATAACAACCTGGAAAAATCAAGCTTTGAGGCTGCCTTGGTTGGCTATATAAATAATGTAGCTTATAGCTGTGTTCAGAGAATGATGGACACGAAACTAAACAGCATGCACAAAAAGCAAATAAGTGGCACTGGAATTTGGTATCAGAATTGTGCATCAATTCCTGTAACACTTGAGCTAAGGGGAAGCTCTCAAATCAGACCTTGTAACAAATGGATGCTGTCTATACTGCTACCCGTCATTCTGAGCAAGTTTTTGAAGGTGAGTTTGGTCCATGGCTTTCAGTGCTCTTAGCCTAATTTGCTGCATAAAACAAAAATTATTTCTAAAAGGCATTCTCTTGTGATACCTGCAGGCATTTTTACGATAGTTGGAAGTTAGACAAGAAAGAGCCAATAACGTAAAAAGGTTGCAATGTTATGGTTTCCCGATGCTTTGTATATCTCCCTGGCAAAGCCAGTCTGTTGCCATTATTTTAACTGTTTAAATCATCTGATCTCATTTCTGTTTTGGATACACTGGAGTGCCCTAAAGAAGACATTTCTGAAGAGTGAACTGGGTTGGTTAATAACTCTGCTAGAATATAGGTGTAGTATGTGGTAGATGAGTGCAGACTATCCAAAAAGTGATAGTCAAGTGTTGCAGGGCATTGCCACTGTATAGCAGTTGCACTGTGTAGTAAATTGTCCAAATATCTCAGTAGTTTGACGCTTTAAAAGTTAACCCTTTTTAAATGTGTAAAAGTGCCTCATAAGTTATAGCTACAGCAAATTAAAAACTGCTATGTTAATGAAGATGTGGGAGGGTGACTGAACTAACAACTACATAAGACCTATTTCTTACTGTAGCCATCGATTATAATGTTGTAATTGAATTCTCTCTATCTCTGCTTCTGTGCTGTGCAGTCACTCCTATCTCTTTCTCCTTCATGCAGAATACTTATATTTCTAGCTTTTTTCCCAGCTTTATAAGGTTGAGCGGCAGCCATTCAGGCTTTCAAATACCAGAAGTCAGAGCTTGTTTTTCAGCATACTGATGAACTTATTTCAAGGAGTGAGGTTATTAGATGTAGGCAAATAAATGTCAGAAAAATCAATTACCTTTTGTTGGTCAGCTATTAGCCATCGTTTAGAAGTGCTTGATCAACACAGAAGGGGAAACACTGCTGCTGTTAATTTGGACAGATCAGAGCATCTTTCTGTGCTTTTCACAAATATTAATGAAACTAGAAAAGAGCTACGTTATGTTCTGGGGCACCCCCACTTCAGACAAATGAAAAAAGCTTGCTATTATGTTTGTAATCAGGTAATGTAATCTAAGAATATTTAGATTGGTTTCTTTTAGAGTTGCAAACTCAATATTGCTTTACAGATAAACATGCTGTATAATGAACCATTATAGATAGTGTGCTGTTTTCCACAGGCACATGATCCCTCTTGTTTGAGCAATGCCATGGACGTAGCCAGCCAGGTTATTTTTGCATTGGCTCGCTGGTCGGTCTGGGTCTGGCAGGTGCAATGCAATACAAATATGGTTAAGTGGTTTTCAGAGCCAACTGAGGCCCAGAAGCAGGCTGCATGTTTTCCCAACCAAGCCTGGCATCATGCAGAGCCTGCTCAGGTGGGTGTGGACTGGATTCCCGGAACCAGGAGTGATGGGAGCACAGTGGGGAGGTGGAGAGTCGGCCTCTCCATAGAGCTTGCCCAGGTTCAACAGGGCTCGTTGGCCTCGATTCGGTGCCAGCCTTCCTGGATGTGCACCAAGTCGTGCTTTCATGCCTCTGCAAATAAACCTTTCCGGAGCAGTGAGCACAGGGTAGAGGCTTCTGAGTTGGCTGAAGCCCAACTTGGTAGTACATGAATTACCTGCCATTACTCAGCGTCCCAGTCCTGTATTCTCTTGGATAATAGAGCTGACTATACTTTCAAGTAAGCAGAAGATCTACAGGACAGTAACACTGGCAATCCTTCTGTAAGGATATGAAATGTTAATAATATACAGGAGATAAATCCAGACATAAGAGAGACAGTGCTGAAAATTCCTAGTATCAAGGAGGTTTGTGGTGATAGTGAAGTTTTGCAGTACATCATTTATGTGTGCTTTGAAGCCTTCGTAAGAGGACTCCAGGTTACAACAGAATCATTACTTAGCTTTTCTTTATTGAGGCAGAAAAGCGTACATTGGCAAGACTGGAAGACTGCTGGTTGGTAATAGTATTATAAACAAGGCCCTGAGCAATCTCCTCTAACTGGACATGCTTTGACCAAGAGGTTAAACTAGATGGCTTCTGGAGAGTCCCCTTATCCTATGTGATTTTATAGCCAAAACACAAAGACTGTTAGCAATGCCTCTATTCGTATATGACGTATTCCACATATTTCATATCCAGCATATGCTACTGATGACTTGTACCAACTGTTGTTCTTGTGTTTCAGAATAGGTGGCTGCTACTGCAGTGGATGTTACCAGCACTCTGTTTTTATCAAATTCTGTGTTTCACTCAGGTGCATCAATATGGTTAGTGTTTAGTTCACATGAAATTTCTGTAACCAGGTTACAGAACTCTTCTGATTTTCACTGGCTAGCACTGGCAAACCATATTCTGCAGTTCCGATTCAGGCTCATAGATGGCATGTGAACACCCAGGTAACTGTAATGTGGTGACTTAGTCTGGCAAGAGACAAAGTTTCTCTCTTGGGAAGTGATTGAAGGATGTTTTAAGTGGTCCCTAGCAGAAAAAGCAAAATACTGATTGGTCACAAGTTCTTTATGACAGCTGACAGGCAAAAGTAGTGTGCCAGGGTAGGAGTGATGTATTTTGAATGGTGATGACATGTTGAGTTAGAACATAAGGCAAACAGAACAACAACAGATTGATTGAGAGGGTGAGTGGAAATGTGAAATTTGTGAGAGGATGAGTGTTGTAAAGTGGCCTTGATCGCATGCCTGATATGTTTGATTGCTATCTCTGCAGGCCTGGTGCCATTATCTTCAGGTAGAAAAAAATATGCATAAAAGTTATTCAGCTTTTACTTTTAGCAGTCATGTAATACTGCAGTAGCGTCACTAACAAGTAAAGAACCAAAATGTTTGAAAATGCAAAACTTCCTGTAAGCAGAGTAGTGGGGCGGGGGAGGGAAGGATTCCTTAGTCAGAGATTGAAAAAGTAATTAATCCAAAGCCAAGGATTTATTTGCTTGTAAGCGAGCCCATCTGGGTCAAAGCAATGCAACACATCCATGTTTTATATTGCCATGAAACACAGCTTCCCACTAGAGTGGATTTTCCCTCTATATCTAACAGTTTGCATGACATCAGTTGTTTGAGCCAGGCTGCAGTTCAAGTGAATAATGATCATCATGATATAATGATGGGGCAGAAGGCTCATGACCTGCTAGGATTAGGATGACTTTGATAACCTAGTGTGAATTTTATCAGAACTAGTCAGGCATTTCCCAAGCACGTATCTGCTTTTAGGTAACAAACCTGCTGATCTATACGCGTCCAGGTTTGACTTAGTCTTCAAAGGTTTATTCTTCTTTATGTTCAAGGCCAGGTCAAAACCTTGATGGCCCACAAAAGGTTGGCATTGATGACACCTTTGATGTAAATGAAATGTTATAAGGATGATCCCTATGGATCCAAAGTCTTGCTGACTGCATAGTACATGAGCAATGTCAATAGCTATTTACAGTATGCACATGGGTCAAAACTAAGCAGTGGTAGTTTATCAGAGACAGACATTTGGGAACTTACTATACTCTTAAATAAGAGGTTTATATAGAAATGTCCCCTGTTGTTTTTTGTTCCTGCCTTTCTTGTGTGGGGCTCTAAACAAAACAATAGTACTCCTTTAGTATAGTCTTCCACTGATTTTTATTAGGCTGTTTCACTAATGGCTTTCAGTCTCTTGGCTATTTCCTATTGACAGACCCTGTCATAAGTTGTCATTGCAGAATACTGTTCTCAGTATCATGCAATTAACACCGGTCTTTGCAAGTATTGAATGAGGTCAGGATTACCTGTCAAAATAGTGCCTTTTTTTAAAAGCCAGCTGGGAGACATGAGTGGCCAGTGGCTCTGCAGCCCACCTGTCTCCTATCAAGCACCATCTACCTGATCATCACTGCAGAGATGGCCCTGCCTTGCACAGTGTTGGGGGGTATCAGGTCTCACATCCATACCAGAAGTCTTCATAAAGCAGAGACTAGCCCAAACCACCAAGGCTGGAATTGAATTCTAACCATAGAAAAGGTCAAACTAGCAGTAGAAATTATCATGAATCTTGTTTACGTGTTGAAAACCGAGGCAGAGACAACTGCCCTTTCCTTGCCATCTAACAGGCAAGTCATAGCATAGAATCAAGAGTCCCCATTTGATGTTCTGTCTTTACAGGGAATACCAGTGTTAAGATCTCATGTCTGTGTGTATCTCTGCCTAGATCACAGAATCACAGAATGGTAGGGATTGGAAGGGACCTCTGGAGATCACCTTGTCCAACCCCCCTGCTTGAGCAGGTACACCTAGAGCAGGGTGCACAGGACCACGTCTAGGTGGGTTTTGAATATTTCCAGAGAAGGAGACTCCACAACCTGTCTGGGCAGCCTGTTCCAGTGCTCTGTCACCCTCACAGTAAAGAAGTTTTTCTGCATATTCCGGTGGAACTTCCTGTGCTCCAATTTGTGCCCATTGCCCCTTGTCCTGTCGTTGGGCACCACTGAAAAGAGTCTGACCCCATCCTCTTGACACCCACCCTTTAGATATCTGTAAGTATTGATAAGATCCCCCCTCAGTCTTCTCTTCTCCAGGCTGAACAGACCCAGGTCTCTCAGCCTTTCCTCATAAGAGAGATGCTCCAGTCCCCTGATCATCTTTGTGGCTCTCCGCTGGACTTGCTCCAGCAGTTCCCTGTCCTTCTTGAACTGGGGAGCCCAGAACTGGACACAGTACTCCAGATGTGGCCTTGCTAAGGTGGAGTAGAGGGGGAGGATAAC
>WAAD01014749.1:127498-155454 GCA_013389945.1 Fregata magnificens
GAAACCCTAAGCTTTTTTCACCGAAGAATACTGATTTTATTCCTAAGCCCCAAAACAAATCAGTTAAAGCTGTAATTGATAATTATACTCTATCTTTAGGGTTATAAATCTGTACATAAAGCATATTGCAAGCATGTTCAAGTAGTTACTGTGCTGTAATAAGCTTGATAGCTCTGGTCTTTGCAGTTCTTTGTCATGCGTATTATTTTGGTCTCTCAAAAATGCTTTTTCTTGGGAAGTGGATGCTATTTATTTGGAGTGTTTTACCTGTCTAAAGCAGCTGGCAAACCCTTTTTTTAGTACAGAAGTCGTGATGTGTTGGTGTTGAGGTTCTTTTCACTCATGGCCCTGATGAACAGAGTCTGTTGTGGTGGATCAGGACTGTTCTTGATTTTCCTGTCTCCTTACTTAGCTAACTAAAATAACAAATCTTCACAGCTGTCTGCTTTGGATTCATCCTTATCACCATAAAATAATTAAATAACGCAACTGGTTGCAACTCATTAAATATAAACTATACTTTTCATATGATTATAAACCTTAAAAAACCCACAAAATAAAACAAAAACTTGGTTCCTCTGCTCTTGCTTCCTTAGATAATTGTAAATGTTTTCTTAAGATGCCTGCATTTTCATCTGTGTTTTTTTTTTTTTTCTCTGATATGTTCTTGCAATTGTATTTTTGTAGCCTCCCACTCCATCTTTTCTCCTGTCACTCTTAAGTTTTCTGAAGAGTGAACATCAACATACTTGGGGTTTCTATTCAGTTTAGTTGGGCACCCTACAGAATGCATGCTTGTCCAAAGCTTTTAAGTCAACTTAGTGGACTGGGGAAATTGCAATAGGAACTATAATTCAAGAAAGCATTTAAGTGCTGGCTTAATTTTGTTTCCCAGAGGCATGTTTATTCGTGTGCTTTAACATGATACTGAATCGAGATTGCGGTCTGCATGTAAAATTATTTCTGAAATGAAAGAGGTGGAGTTTTCTTACTGTAGAGAGAGTAGAGATCACTAAAATAGAAATAATAAACTTACTTTTATTGGATTTTTTTGCATCCAAACTAATATATGTGTCGCCTAAAAGCCATGGGGATCCTAATGTAACTGATTAGGCAGGCATATCTGTGCATTGGTCTGTTTATAAAACGGTAGGAATTCAGTACCACTCTCTATTAAAAAAAAAAAAAAATCTCCCACCAATTTTACTGGGGATTTTTCCTATACTGTAACTTAGTATTCTTCTCAGGGAATAATGTTTCTACACACTTTTGAAACAAGTTTAATCATTTATTTACTACAAGACCTTCACTTTAATTAGGTCTTTCCTGTCTTTCTGTTCATTCTTTTTCCCCAAGAAAAATTTTCCTTATACTGTTCTGTGCTGAATTCTACTGCTGTTTTGGCAGACCTACTTTTACAGGGATTCCTTACCTCTTCAACACCTGACAGACATTTTTCCAGTACAAACAATTAATACCTTTCTGTTTTCTTTGTTCCATTTTTGCCAATTCACTGTTTTCCAGTTCTTCCTATACTGTAACTTAGTATTCTTCTCAGGGAATAATGTTTCTACACACTTTTGAAACAAGTTTAATCATTTATTTACTACAAGACCTTCACTTTAATTAGGTCTTTCCTGTCTTTCTGTTCATTCTTTTTCCCCAAGAAAAATTTTCCTTATACTGTTCTGTGCTGAATTCTACTGCTGTTTTGGCAGACCTACTTTTACAGGGATTCCTTACCTCTTCAACACCTGACAGACATTTTTCCAGTACAAACAATTAATACCTTTCTGTTTTCTTTGTTCCATTTTTGCCAATTCACTGTTTTCCAGTTCTAAAACAGTGCCTGGCCAAAAATGGACAACAGACCTAAAAGAAAATCCAGGTTCCAATTTGTTCATACCCGGTGTCTGTCTTCAGATCTGAAATTGCTTTAAAAGCCTAAGGAAGAAGACTTATCACACCTCTGCACAGCAAAAGCAGTAAGAAGGGATCATTTTGTTTACCTCTGCAACATTCCTTGCTGCAGCTGCTAGCACATAATAATTGTATACAGGGTTGTTCCATAATGTTTTAAAATGCTTCCTCAAGGAAGATACCTTAACGTGTAGCCCAGTTGTCCTTCTGAACAGGGATCGCTGTCTGAATTGAGTTCTGTGGCTTGTGGTCGCGGTTCTTTACTCTGTGTTCAGGCTAGGCAGGTGCTTCTTAAATGGCATGCAAACTGGTGGGATGGGAACTGCACTTGCAAATGGCCAGTTATACAGCTACCTGCCCATTCTTTAGCATAAATACCTGCTTTGTGTCCTAATTAAGGCAATTTTGCAGGGAAGTTTGGCATATGGTTTCCTCCTTACAGGTATAATTGCATGTTCCTGATTACATAAGCATCCTGCCATTTTGACACCCCTTGTGTATGTACGTTATTAGAATCCAACACTTTTAGCCAGACACAGTTGGAAATACAAGATAAAATTAGGTATTCTGTCTTTTCCCCTTCTAGTATTAAATGTGAGATGAAAGAGCTGAAGTGAGTCATAAAGGATAAGGAATATGTTCTAAAGGAGCAGTTCCCAAACTTTCTTCCTTTGTTCTGTATTCTTAAAACTAGTCTCTCATTTCGTTCCACTTTTGTCTTTAGCAGACTTGTGTTTCCATGCTCTCTACTAAAATAGATGCTGGAGAAAGCCTAAACTGTTCAATTTATAACATCCTTTTTAAACGTTGCAGGTACAAAGACAATATATCAAAGGGAAACACAACGAAGCAAGCATTATTATTAATGTTTTCCATGTTGCTTAAATTATAAGAAACAATCAAAATCCTATAAATGACTTGCTCTCTTGCATTATGCTGCTGAGCTACAACAATGGTTTGCCTTTTTTAAGTTATTTAATTTGTTTGTGCTTCCTGCCCATTCTTCAGTACAATATCAGTGAGCAGACATCAAAGTTCACCTTGCTCGCTCTTGACAAAATTTAAATGAAGAGAAAAACAATGATTTAAAGTAGCACCTGGGGAAATCAAAGGCTGGTACTAGCAGGAAGCATGTGCTTGCTCCACAGTTGCTTTTTGTCAGTTGAGATATTGGTAAGCTTCAGTTAAAAGTCTGGTTTACTTATTTACAGCAGTGAATAGGGCAAAGAAAGCCATTCTTGGAGAAGTGTGGAGCTTAAGGGTTCAGTCAGACACCAGGCTAAACTCATTCCTTTACCACAAAAAGTTGCGAAGCTATGCTTTGTTGGATTTGAACTTGAGTTCATCGTCACATGACAGTTCAATCAAAAGCTATCTTCCCTTTGTTGTGAAACCAGGTGGCAAAATGTCTTCTGTGAAAATTGGACATCTGATGCAACTCTGATTTTTCACTGTCAGTACAGTATTCATTAAATTCTGTACCCAAATTCAGGCAGTGCTTTTATTTGTTGGTACCCATATGTACATATCCGATACATCAATATCAATAGTTATGTTGGGATGCACTTTCAATTTATTTTAGAGAGGGATTTAGTATTTGGCATATTTTCCCTATTTCCTTTCTGTTTTATAAATTACACTGTCTTTAACGCTGTCCTTGTTTTGTCACAAATATTAAAATGTGTAGCTTTCAGTTTGGTTTTCTGGCATATTCAGTTCATTGAGATGTGCAAGCAAGTTAATAGGCTGGTCTTCATGGCCACAAGTCATTCTCAAAGCAATCTACGTGTTCAAAACTGGAATAACCATGAAAAACTTTACCTTGGAAAAAGATAAAGCAGACCTGTCAGAGACAAGTCAACACCTTTCCACATGAGAGCTATCTTACTCATGCTTGGAGAAGATTGTGATCACTTCCCGTTTCACTGAACAAAACTGAAAACAAAAGTGAGCGTGTCAATTGTGGTTTAATTACATTTTCCACCTTTTCACCCTGATCTAGAATGACTTTCAGATTGATGGGCAATTTGATGCAACCTGCAGTTTCTGAAGGATGCTGTAGAGAAGGCCTGAACTTAGCGCTGGCACTGCCAATTGAGTTTTTGTCAGAAATTCCCTGTGTTTCCCAAGCATCGTTCATGCTCTATCACAGGAGGCACCTATCCATCTGTGCCATTCACCAACTACTCCAGTAAACTAATGAATTTTGCTTCCCACCCCGCGCTGTCATTGTACGTCTTGATATGCCTTCAAAAATCAGAAAATCTCCAACTAAATATGCAAGAGGCATAAAATTAGTGATATCAGTATTTGTAAATCATTATGATGAGTAGTTACTCTGTTTCATATGTCCCATGTGGCTTCATTTGAGAAGCTACATTTTGATATCTCCTTCATGAATACTTTAAGGAATAATGTAACAAATAATTTAAGGAATAGCAACTGTGTCTTAGGAGCTGACAACATGGTGCCCTTTTGTGCAACTCTTCAAATTTGTAAGTTTTGGCAATTTCAATATTAACACAATGTCAAAACTATATCAAGCTTGTGTTGTAGGTTGCTTCAAAGAGCTTTTTAATAATGCAAGCAAGAGCTGGTGTTTGCTTTTTATTTCAATTTGCTTCGCAAAAACATTCCTCTCAATTTGTTTTTTATTTATTTTTTTTTAAGACCTTTACCCTGTATTAAGATGCTCCTGAAGCAGGAAATGCTTCTTTAGATAACAGTTCATGACAAATGATGCCCCAAGGCACTGATTTGCTTTCTTCACCACTGCAAGCAAATCCAGATGATAGACGGTTGGGAACATATATTCTTACAATCTTCTGCTGTCTCTTACTTGTAGCAAGAAGTTACAGACAGCACCAGACCTCTTTAGCTTTCTCATGAAGGCTGTGATTCACGCAATCACCTTTTTCATCAACAACCCTTGGTGTTTTCTTTGTGTTTTTCTATTGAAGGTACTGCTACAAGCTGAAAATTACAATTACATATACAAATATGAAATAACCTTTATCCAGAACATATATAAATCAATGTAGTCATTTGAATACAAGACTTGAAGATGAAAAAGACATTTTAAATGCATGTAAATTCCCTACCTTAAGCTGAGACTTCAGAAGGAATCTAAAACTGACCTTAAGGTGCTAAGTACTTTCTTTGCCTTTTCTTTTAATGTAAATGATCAACATTTCAAGGAATAACTGCCCTGGAGAAGACACAGAATGCTTAAGTTTACTGGAATATTTTTCATGTTCTGTGACTTCTGAAATACAGGTTTAAAATAATAGATAGTAACTTTAATCTTGTAATCAGTTTTGGACGCAAGTCACATTAAAATCAACTGGGGTTTTGCTTGATCCAGTAGTGTAGTGTCTGTATCACTCTCAATTTTTTTTTTATTTTACTGCAAACACCTCTAACATCATTTACCTTCTCAAAGATTTGCGCTGGGGGAAAAATGTACAGGGTAAAGAAAATTATAGCATCAGTGAGGTAATTCTTTATAATAGTTATGTTTAATGCTACAAAAACTTACTAGTTTGCATAAATCTATATTTGTGCACTGTATAATTTGCCACTTCAAATGGAAGATTATATCTAGACATAGATGATTGTCATTAAAATGCTTTATCTCTCTACACAATGCAGGGAATGGATTCTTTGGGAAGCTGGGGGACATTCAGGCACTGAGAACTACAGGGCACTCTGAGTGTAAAGGTTCTCTATACGATGGTCCCAGAGTTCTTCTTGGGACCATCCCTTGGATGTTCCATCTGTTATGACAACTGCTGTGACTGGCAGTGCTTCAGATCAACACATGATTTCCCAAACACAACGTTTGTTTAAGACTTGATAGGAGCAGGACTACGCGCAGCACTACCTTTTGCCATCCAGGACTTCTGCGTGGTGGCATTTTAAATGCTTTATAACTAATTTTAAAAGAGAGATTTACAGTATATTACTTTTTTTTTTTTAATAAATAGATATACTTCTTACAACAGACAAACAGTTTATCTCTAAGCCCTAATGTCCTACTCCAAAGTTACTGCTGGTGGGAACTACATCAATAACACATCAATGGCAATGCACTTCTATGTCCTATAGGTATGTGCTAGGAAAAATTTGGGCCTTCCGTAAACATTTTTTTCATCACTTTTCTTCCAACTTTATTTATAAATAAGCTTTGTCTGCATAGGAGATGAGGCATGCATCCCTGTACAAAGTCTCACTGTGAGGATGTTCTCCCTGCAGGATTGTGCTGCAGCAGAAGAAACAGAAGGCATGAGATGACGTGGGATTGAGAAAGTGGTTTTAAAAAATAAGTTTTACATACAAAGCCAAGGGGCCTAAGATAGAAGGCTAGTACCTAGGTTCATATACCGTCCATGGAAAGAGACACACACAACTTACAATAACTGAGTCAGTTGTAGGGTACATTTTCCCTGGGCCGTGTTACTGTGTGAACACATTGTTGACACAAGGGAGATGACAGAAAGGGAACGGTGAGGGATGTGTTGTGTCACATGTCCTTGGGTTTCTCTGAAAAAGTGGTTCAAGCACCGCCTTCTGCTGATTCTATTAAAGCTCATTCTGACAGATGCCAGGCCTAAAGTCTTCTCTGTATGTCGCCAAAGGGTGAATCAATGGGCTGCTGAGACGTAATTACTTACCCACACTAACAAATCATGCAATTGTTCGTTTCCACCAGATGCAAAAAAAAGGAATAGAAACCTTGTTGGCTGATACTAGTAATATCATATTATAATGCTCAATTATGATTCACGATTGCAGAAGATTGCATAGCAAAACAGCTTTTTCACAGCTCCAAAGTCGCAGTACTCAGTGCTTTGTATACAAACACTGAATATTCCTGCTTGCTAAGGTTATTTCCATTTTTCTGCTCAATTTATATAAATATTTTATATCTACTATTGCAAATGTATTCTTGGTTTTCTTTCACAATTCCAGTGATATATTTGACGTGTAGGAATGTTTTCAATATGAAAAACTTACAGCTCTAATCCTGCTCTCCTAATGCACAGAATTTCACAAGAAATTCTTGCCAGTGTGCATGGAATTCAGTAGGGTGATTTGAGCCAGTTGGATTCTACCCTTGCAGATTCTGGCACCATATCTTCCTTTAATTGCGGGGTGATCAGAAAAATAATCAGCAACAGATCTGTGAGAATTATTAAGTCCTTATACTCTACTCAAGACGAGGCGGGGGGAAAAATCAAATGCTTTGTGGCCATGCAACAGAAACTTCAGTGAGAGTCCTGAGGTGAAATTATCCCACCTCCCTTTTCCTGAAGTGAGCAAATCAAAAGACATCAGATGCCTCCAATTAATAAAGCTAAGTTTTATTAGACTAAAAAAATAAAAAATTGAACAAGATAACTAAAAGAGGGTAATTAAATAGAGACAATCCAGATACTTTGCTCTGCAGATTAAATAACGTCTTAAAAATGAATGTGTTCTCTCCCCATTGTGCCATAGCTGGTCAGGTCTTTTTTTTAGCCCAGTTTTCTAGCCAAGCAACTTTCTCAGGCTTTGAATCACTTTGGGCAATTTTTACCATGAACAAAGGTAAGCAATGTAGTAGTTAAAAGTACAAAAGAAACATTTCTTAGCCAAGATACACAATGCGTAGCTAGTAGGTGGGCATTAATTTGCTCGCTACTTTTGATGAGGTTTTTGTTGCTATGCAGTTGTCAGGCAAGAAATGGTCAACCTCTATGGCTTCCTGCAAGGGGTTGATCTTCAGTGTCAATAAATTGCCATCCTCCAACTGTTTTCTACTTCTTCACATCAGTGTCTTTCTATCTTGAACTGCAAACTGTCTCCGTCTCAACAATGTAATCTCTGTCTGAAGTTTTACCTTTCCTCATCTTTCATGATTCTTGTCCTACATACTTTCTAACAGCTGGTTCCTCAGAACTTTGAGCCAAGGTTATGCAAGTTGTGTGTTGTATCACATGCAGCTGAACCCCTGCAGGGAAGGTTACAGCTTCCTGGATGCTAAGACAGTGTCTTCCCATTGCCTCTCAGGAATGTTTTGGCATGTTTCCGGCTTTCCTCAGAGCAATCCCATTCTGCACTGTCACTGCACGTCACTTGGCTCATCCTTGCCCGGCTTTTTGCACGGTGTTCATGTGCTGCTCTCAGGAGAGAGAAAGTTTCTCCTCTCTCTGGAAGTCGCTGCCTAACCCAGAGTGTCCGAGGTACACAGGCAGCCTTCCTCTCGACTGCCTAGCTGTACCTTTTTCTATATTAAAGCGGTACATGCAGTATTTGCCATTAACTCTGAACAAATGAATCAAACAGGTCTGCAATCTGCTAGAGGTAATAAGATTTTTGACTGAGCTGTCTGCAAATGGATCTTCAAGTTAGATATACGCTTTGGCTCCTTGATGTTGCACTGCCAGGCACCCCGGCAGCCATCCAGTAGGAGGTTGTATTACAGTTACATACAAAATGACTTCATCGTCAGGGTTTTTTTCATGGCTGTTGAGATCTTTGAGCAAATCAGTAGGGAGCAGAGACCCTGTTGGCAATTCTGATTCACAGGCTGTACGGCTGTAGGAAGAGGAATGCTGAAATTTCCACTGGCAAAAAAAGATGTAGTAAGTTAAAATAAGATATCTCTGTGACCTTGCATAGAAGAGAAGGCGTTTGACTTGCTAGTGTCAAGAACAGGTGTACTTGAAAACAAGCTTTTCCTTCTGAGTGGAAAACCATAGGCAGGGACATTCTGGCAAAGAAAACCTTAAGCCTTCACTGGCAAAAATGGATGCGAAGTGTTGTGTTTTAACTGTAATAACATACAAAGATGTTGGAGCCAAGGGGGCATTTGTTACCAAGCAGATTTGGGGCTGACCAGGAGCATCCTGCTGGGAAGGCGTTCCAGAGATGGCCATGCATCTGATGATTTTCCAAAGGCTCACTTGAGGAATAGTGCTGGTGTGATCAAATCTCAGCAAAGGAATTTCTGGCCTTGTAGCTTTAGGTCTGGCAAAATAGATTAAGGGACAATAGATACCACACTTACCTGGTGTTGTGGTTTAAGCCCAGTCAGCAACCAAGCACCACACAGCTGCTCGCTCCCCCGCCCCACCCTGGTGGGAGGGGGGAGAGAATAGGAGGAGCAAAAGTGAGAAAACTCATGGGTTGAGATAAGAACAGTTTAATAATTGAAATAAAATAAAATAATAATAATAAAAAGTAACAAAAAGGAAAGCAACGAGAAAGAGAGAGGGAGGAACAAAACCCAGGAAAAAGAAGTGATGCAACTGCTGACCACCCGCTGACTGATGCCCAGCCTGCCCCCGAGCAGTGATCCCTGCCCCCTGGCCAACTCCCCCCAGTTTATATACTGAGTGTGATGTCATATGGTATGGAATATCCCTTTGGCCAGTTTGGATCAGCTGTCCTGGCTGTGTTCCCTCCCAGCTTCTTGTGCACCTCCCTGCTGGCAGAGTATGGGAAGCTGATAAGTCCTTGACTTAGTATAAACACTGCTTAGCAACAACTAAAATGTCAGTGTGTTATCACATTATTCTCATGCTAAATCCAAAACACAGCACTGTACCAGCTACTAGGAAGAAAATTAACTGTATCCTAGCCAAAACCAGGATGCCTGGCCTTTAAGGTAGATTAGTTTATAGGAATTTAAAATAAATAAATAAAACATTAATCTACAGGCTCATCTTTTAGGCGAGTTTTCTAAGAATTGATATTAAGGAAGAAGGCTTTTGTAGCTTGCTACTTGGCGTATTCAGCAGAAACGAATAAGAATAGACAAGTGTTCCACACTCAGGGAAATATTAGTGATTTGGTTAATAATTAAGTCAGTTCATTTCATTCTAACCTCTTTTGTTTTTCCAGAGTGGGGAAACAACTTTCAGCTGCTTTTGCTTTCTAATAATGTAGCTCCTGTGGCATTGTTTGATGGGCTTCATTCATGTGTGTTGAAATTTCCTGGAGAGAAGTCTCAGCATTCAAAAATGCACTTTCCTTGCCTCCAGGTTTTTCCAGTTATTTGGCTTTTTCTTTAGTTGTAAAGGCTTTTGATAATAGAGCTGCCTGAATACTTTTGGGGGTGGGGGGGAAAGGAGGTTTCTTATAAAAATGCCATTTTGTGGAGCCCCGAATGTTTCATTCATAATGTCCCTTGTCTGAGCGCTTGCTAAGACCAGAGCACGGTGCCAGGTGAAGAGTGCCTGGATTCCTGATGGGTGGTCCTAGGGGGCATGGATGTAGGGAGCCGCCAGGGCATCAGACTTTGGTCAGTATTCTGCTGTCTGAGCCTGAGAGCCAGCGTTTCCTGTTGCTCCTCAGTGAAATTGTCATCTTTGCTCTGGTCATGAAAGCTGACAGGAACATCAATATCACTAAGTGGTTGCAGGGCCTGGGGAATTTAGCACGTGTTAGTTTTTGGTCTGATTTGGACTGTAATTTAGAAGAGTAAAACAAAATCAGCCATGGATGGAAACCCTGCTTTCCAGCCAGCTCTTTTGTAGCCCTCACCTGGTCTAATGAGGAAAAGAAAATTGGAGCCTCTTGTGCTGGAGGCATTTACACCCACTTCTATTTGATTTTTCCATAAGGCCAGTTTGAGATTCATCACTGTTAATGCATTTAAGACTTAATGTAAATAGTTATTAATGTTTGTGACTGGTATCTACCAAAAAAAAAATCCCACAGAAAAATGATGACCAGAAGATTCAACTCAATCATGTTAATGTACAGAGATCGATGTGGTGAAAATTATGCATTTCCTCTGCTTTAGCTGAGTACAGACTTTCAGGCTTTTCACTCTTCCAGGTTTTAACTGTCTAAACTCCATCGTCCAGCTCAGTGACCGGTTGTACAAACTAGCATAGGTATCACAGTGTTATGGGTCTTTGGCAGTTGATGTGGCGAGCGTTAGAAATGCTGCCCTTTCCAAGCAGAGTAAGACGGGATTCCTTCCCCTAGGATAAGGAAAAAAATATATTCCTGTTTCAGTGCTGAACAGCGTATGTTCCTCCTGTCCCAAACAGGCATCAGCTTTTTTTATCTTGCATTTATATTCTTAATTTGCCCATAATTGCTTTCAGGCATCACATCTGAGGCCAGCCTTCATTAATATGTTAATTGTGCAGTCCCTCCCAGTGGATTTTTCCAAAGCTGAGAGTAAACAGAAAGGTTTATTCCCTCGCCCTTCCCCCAAGCCCTCTAAACAGAAAAATATTATTCAGATGAGATACTTGGCTAGGCTCAGATCTCCATGACCATGGAGCGCATTTAGTTCATGTTTCTGGATCTGCCCAAAATACCTGATCAGAATCCTCTGTTGGAACAGACCAGAGGCTCATAAGGTCAGAACAAAACTGCTTTTTTGGTTTTTTTAGGTGCAGTTTAGAACCACTATACACATTTCCCCAGTCCTATTCCATATGGATATGCTAAATGGATAAAAAAAAAAAGAAAAAAAAAAAGAAAAAGCTGACATTGTCAAAGTACTACAGGGAATTACCCACACACTTGCTGTTAATTAATGTGAGATGTGCAGAGGATTTGCCCACACTGCTTTGAAAATCTCAGCTAAAACATTTTAACGGGTGAGTGTTTTCAGGGAATGAAAAATACAAGGTGCCCTGTAAAACAGGCTCCTTAACTGTTTATTGCCTCTCTCAGCTCTTGAGTTGGATTTATAGAAATGCCATTTACAGAAAAATCTTACAGGTTCATTTTAGAGTTGTCCTGAAGACAGCCCTCAAAGCTTTCCAGTTAGGAAAGATGGAGGATAACATGAATTTTTTTTTTTAAATGATTTAAATTATTTGTTGGAATTAGGATTCTTCCAGCAACCTCTCTTTCTCTGTTAGGACTGATGATAAACTATGCAAGGAAAGGCCAGCAGCAACAGGGTGCAAAAATAATTCACTGCCTGTTGCTTTATTTCTCTCTTCTTTTTATCCTGCCACAGGTGGGGGCAGCTTGTGAAATTACTGTAGGTTGGCTGAGTGAGTAGGGGTGTTAATTGTCAGCTATAATGGATGTGCTAAAGGCTTCCGGGAAAAGTTTGTGCTTCTGTATCCATTGATATCCTTCTCATCTTTTCTATAAAGTTTAACCCTTCCAGTTTCCCCTGCTGCTGACTGTCATCTTTCCCAGTTCTCTCAGTCCTGCCCATAGTCTGTAACTCCTCTTCACTGGCCCAGTGCGTCCTGCTTTGGCCAAAGGCTCAGCGAGCCTCTGACATACTGTGCATTATTCATTTCGTAGGTACAGAAAGCAGAAACTAAATCACACCAAGAGGGATGCTGGCTGTTTTAGGACCCATCCCAGTAAAGCCTGAGGTGCACATGTGAGCAGAAAAAAAATGTGTGCAGATATTCGCAAAAGATATAGAGGACTCCTACCTGGCTGCTTTTCCTTCTGTTTAAATACAACTTCAGATGTATCCTTATCCCCAGTCCTTAGCTATTCATGCTTATATTGCTCGTCCTTGCAGGTTACATGGATGCAGGATGGTCACAACAGGCATATTTTGGCAGCCAGAAAACAAACAAAACAGATGCCTACCTCTGCTCATTCCCTAAGCTCTTGCAAACGCACTCAGTCCCTCAGATCTCTATTACAAGTCAGGATTCATTCAACAGCTGAAATTGTGACTCAGATACCTCATCTTTCCTTCTCTGAAACTTGCTGACTTGTGCTCTCTGTCAATGCAGCTTTTTGGATCCATATACTTTTTACCCTGTACATGATGAGTATCTGCTCCTTATACATAATGGCATGTGCATTCAGTGTGACTGCGCTGCCTGCCTCTGTATTTCAGGCACTGTCAATGAGATGCGATGCCTTTATTTTTCATCTAAATATTTCTCCTGCTTCTGGTTACCTGGATCTTTCATGTCTCTGTATTACCTCCTTTCCAGACCATGTGCCAATTTGCAGAGTATTGATAAAAATTGATTTTTGTCCTGTGAGTAAATTGTACTCAGATGAAAGGAATTGCTCCTACAGGATGTATGAAGGATTTTTGCAGAAAGCACCAGATGACCGTTGAGAGGTATTTTTCGTAGCTCTGAAGGCTTTCATATAGGTTTGCTGAAGATAAACCAGATGAGAAGGTGCTGTGGATGCCATTAATAGGGACTCAGGGACTTTACATCAGTGTGGTACTTCTTCTCTAAGCTGGCATGGCACTTAGAGTGGTGCTTAGTCTGCAGCTAAATCCTTGTCTGAGGTAGTATTTAATGCTCAGTCTTCTCCCCATCCTTAGTCATCCTCCATAAATTACTTGCAGGGATCCCGAGTGATTCTTTCATTAAAGCTTTATGGAACAGATGTATTTCTGTTTCAATCCACCCTTCATATAGAGTAATAACTTTGCTTTTAGTAGTGGGGCAATGAGTATAATTCTTCATATTTTTATGAATGCATATAATGCTGAGTCCATTTTTAGTAATTTTCCTAGTAAAGTTAATTTTACTATGCTTTTTCGGTTTACATTTTCAAGCATACTGAGTCACACACTAGTACCCATTCTAGTAATTAGGCATCAGGTTGCACAGAGGACCTCAAATGCAGTGTCTGTGAAGCCTGTCAGGTAAGGTAGTCTTTTCCACCAGGATCCATTTAATTCCCAGCTTTCCCATACATAAGGATGTATGCCATGTAACTGGCCCAATTTAACAGTTTGTGTTCCTGGAATCAGCAAAAGTATCTCTTTGTGTTGTTTCCAGCATTGCCCATCTATGTCAGGTTTAGGAGTTCATCTGCAAAATAGCTATTTAAAATAGAGAAATTATAAGTATGTGTCAGATTTGAGAATGGGGAAGTCCTGTAGCTAGTGCTGCATTGCCCTACTTTGTGACTAAAGCCCATGGTCAAGGCGCACATGCCCCTTGCTTCGCAAGTCAGTGCTCAAAGAAAGGACTGTCATGCTCTGACCCAGACATGGCAATAATAGCTTCAAAGAAATCTTAATTTCTTAATTTCTCTTCAGCACATTAATCTTTTTCAGTTTTAAAGAAAACAATTTAAAACAATCTGGGAGGCATGTAAAAAGTATTTTAAATAGCTGGTATTTATAGCAGCTTCTTTTTTTTTTTTGAAGTCCCTATTCTTAACAACCAATAACAGCAATTCAGTAGCAATACAGTTCCTGCCAGTAACCTTCTCCTAGGAAGAAGGATTTCAGTAAGCTTTATCACTCAGCATAGCCAACAGAAATATTTGATACTAAGAGTAGTGGAACCAGAAATCCACTTCAGATGTCCTTCAAACAGCTAGATGAGGAATTCAAGGGGATGTGGAATAGGAAACTCAGAAAATGGAGCTTGACTTTGACACTTACTTGGTGTGATAGAGTAATTTAGTCTCCATATAGATCTTACTGTATAAGAAAAAGGAGGAAAAAGGAAGCAGTAATGTGTCACCTTATCTAAATAAGGTACCTGTCATTCCTGAAATTCTGTTTAAACTATGATGGATGTTCTTATTCAACAAGAGAGATTTTTCCCCCACAGTGAAAGCCAATCCTTTCAAACAGAAAAGGACTATGATGAGACCAAATTTCCTGCTTATGGACGAGACTGAAACAATGCAGAAATAGCTGCAGAGCAGATGCCCTGGGATTCCCTTCTTACCACTTGCAATGTGTATAGCTGTAGAAAAGGACAGTGATTTGAATAGAAAAACAGCTGTGCTAATTGTGTTGCCAGAAACATCTGTATTCTTTGAAGTGGTAACATACTCTCATGATGTGATGCATTTATTTCCAGAGAAAATGTTGTTTTCTTTTCAGTTAATTTTGATCGACTGGTCTGTCATTCCAGAACTTAATCTTTTTGCTACTTATCCATAGTTCTAATGTTAACGTTTTGCTAATTTAACTAAAGACATTAGCTGGAAATAGATCTGTGGTATATACTCTCTTTTTTTTTTCTTTTTTTTTTTTTTTTTTTTTTCCCCCAGCTCCCCCAAAAGCAAATGCTTTTTTCTATAGCTTCTTTTTGAACACTGTTTTTAAAACAATTAATCTGGCCAGTGCATTGACCTATTCTTCAGTAATCTAGAGGACAATTCTCCAAAATGTGTGGTGAACCTCTTCAGCATTAAAATCATGTACTACACTACACATATCATTCAGTAAATTCAGTGCTCTCTACCCTAGACTAATATAAGTAGGTATAGTAACAAAAAACCACTTGTGCTATGGTAGTGTCAATTAAAACCTACTTCAGCACAGTAAACAATGTAAATTAGGCCACTTCATACAAACAGGGCTATCTGAGAAGGCTTGATGTTACGGTGGCATGCATGGGTGTTTTGGGAAGATGGGGGAAACCAGGAATGAACACTGACTGCCTGTATCACAAATTGCTATTATTTTCTGTGTTGTTTGTAACCTCAGCTGGGAAGCCAGGGACTAACCCAGCCACTGTAAAGCTGTAAAATAACTTAAAATCCATAACTCATTAGACACCTTAAGTCACTGAAGCCAGGAGGGATGCTCCCATGCACACTACTAGCTGATCAACCTGCCATCATTCTTCAATACATAAACTTCCCAATAGCTGTGGGGTTCCCTTCTTTGATGCTTGGAAACCTTTGTGCTACGGATATCCTTCAGAGTGGTGATTTTTAGGAATGGTGATTTAGAAGATAACTATATATCCATGCACAAAAGAATATTTGATGATCCTTGTGTATTCTTTTGTCTAAAGTAGTTGAGTACTGTATCTACAGTGAGAGGGTGTTACTTATAGGAAATAAAAAGGAGCAAGGGTTTAGGCAACTCTTTCTTACAGCCCACTCACTGGAACCACAGGCTTTGTATAACAATGAATGAGTTGCATTTATAGAAAGCTTATTGAAAGACCTTCCTAAACTGCTTTACTGTGCCTAATATACGCTGTTGCTCTTAGGAGCCAATTATGTTCTAGGGACACAGCAGGGTTTTGCAGGCCTGCCTAAAAGTCCTAAACCCTGCTCTGACTGAAAATACTGCAGAAGCAAGTTCATTTACACCTCTTCAATGTGCTGTTTCATTGTTTACACAGTATTTTCATCAAAGAGTATGCTGCTCATTAGGCACAGGAGAACCTGACAGACGGGACCTGGAACACTTGCCGTCAAATTTAGCCCAAGTCTATCTGACATCTCAGCAGGGGAAGTGGAGAGCTGTGATTCTGGAATAGGCGGTTTGCAGTCTCGAATCTCGAGTATACAGCACTGAAAAGAGCTGTTCCTGCATAATGCAATTCATACCATCAGGTATTGTACATTTTAAATCACAGATCTGTACTTCCTGAACCCCTTTTTTTAAAGTAATTTTCTTCACTCACTGACATTTTAAGTGTTCTGTGTTTGGTGCCACTAGATTATGACATTTTGATGTTCAGCTAGAAATCCAAAATAGCAATTAGGGAATTACAAATTGCAGAAATCTTGCCATTTAACTATTAATTATATTCCTTATTGTCTCAACTAGTAAATGATTATACAAAAATGTCTCCTAAATATAACATGCAAAACCTTGTTATAATTAGGGTATTCCTGAGATGTCAGTCCCTACTCGATGGAACTGACTTATCTCTAGAGCCTGCTGAAGATGACAGTGTTTCCATGTGAAGAACAGTTGTGGTGGGTTGACACTGGCTGGATGCCAGGTGCCCACCAAAGCTGCTCTATCACTCCCCCTCCTCAACTGGACAGGGGAGAGAAAATATAATGAAAACCTTATGGGTCAAGATAAGGACAGGGAGAGATCACTCAGCAGTTACTGTCATCAGCAAGACAGACTCAACTTGGGGAAATTAGCTTAATTTATTACTAATTAAATCAGAGAAGCATAATGAGAAATAAAACCAAATCTTAAAACGCCTTCCCTCCACCCCTCCCTTTTTTCTGGGCTTAACTTTACTCCTGAATTCTCTACCTCCTCCCCATCAAGCAGCACAGGGGGATGGGGAATGGGGGTTGCGGTCAGTTCATCACACGTTATTTCTGCTGCTCCTTCCTCCTCAGGGGGAGGACTCCTCACACTCTTCCCCTGCTCCAGTGTGGGGTCCCTCCCATGGGAGGCTGTCTTCCACAAACTTCTCCAATGTGGGTCCTTCCCACGGGCTGCGGTTCTTCACGAACTGCTCCAGCATAGGTCCCTTCCACGGGATGCAGTCCTTCAGGAACAGACCGCTCCAGCGTGGGTCCCCCACGGGGTCACAAGTCCTGCCCACTAAACCTGCTCCAGTGTGGGCTCCTCTCTCCATGGGGCCGCAGGTCCTGCCAGGAAGGAGCCTGCTCCAGCGTGGGCTTCCCCCAGGGTCACAGCCTCCTTTGGGCATCCACCTGCTCTGGCGTGGGGTCCTCCATGGGCTGCAGGTGGATATCTGCTCCACCATGGACCTCCGTGGGCTGCAGAGGGACAGCCTGCCTCACCATGGTCTTCACCAGGAGCTGCAGGGGAATCTCTGCTCCGGCACCTGGAGCACCTCCTCCCCCTCCTTCACTGACCTTGGTGTCTGCAGGGTTGTTCCTCTCGCATATTCTCACTCACCTCTCTGGCTACTGCTGTGCAGGTTTTTTTTTTTCCTCCCCTTCTTAAATGTGTTATCGCAGGGGCGCTACCACCATTGCTGATGAACTTGGCCTTGGCCAGTGGCAGGTCTGTCTTGGAGCCAGCTGGCATATGCTTTGAGACATAGGGGAAGCTTCTAGCAGCTTGTCACAGATGCACCCCTCCCTGTAGCCCCCCCGCTACCAAAACCTTGCCACGCAAACCCAATACCACAGTGGTCAAGAGAAATAGGAGTACGTGTGTGTGATTATAACCTGGAGTCTTAGATACTGACTTGAGCTCTGGGAGATGTTGAAATCATTGCCTGACCCAGATCATAATGTGTCATCCTGGATTGCTGCAAGTCAAGCAAATCTTATTCATATTACCTTTTCTGAAGAGATTTATGAAAGTGAAAATATTTTGGCTTTGATGGAATAGGGTATTTCAGCAGAAGCTTTCCAAACGTGTCATGGAATGGTACCTTGGGAGTACTGCTTGCTTTGGAGCCACAGTGCTTCAGCACTGCAGCAGAAATAGTGCTTTACAATGTCTATAGGCAAATGAAATCTCCTTTTAGTCCTGTTTTCTACACTGAAACTGTTCTAACATTATTCTGCACCTAGCCTACCTTGATGCTAATGTTATGTTCGACAACACTCAAAAGTGCAAAGGTGCAAGTAAAACTCCCAAGTAATGCTGGATGCAAAGGTAAAGTCCCTCAGGGAGCAGCAGCTGCATGCTGACATGCTCTCAGAAGTTATCCTTCTTGTTTTCAAGAGGGAAGACAATGGTATAATAGAAAAGGCTTAGGAAATTACTAGGAAACTTATCCTGCTTTGGATTTCCAACCAAATGCGGTGCTTGTGCCAGACTCCATAGATACCACTAGTTTAGATTAGGTTACCTGTTCCAGAGTAAAAATCACTGACATGGACATTACACAGATACTGAGTCCTCATCATCAGTTTCATTCTACAGGTCCTCTGTTGTTCTACAATACTTGCTAACAAGTTGTTAGAAGTCTAGCCTGGTGTCTTGTACTGAACACCCACCAGTGGCTGGAGCACATCTTCTGGTTTGTCTTCCTCCCATAGGAATCCTGATTGTGTGCTCCACAATGAAACTTGCTTTTTTAATTGCAGCCACTGTAGCTGCAATAGTGCAATGTGCACCTTCTATAAAACAATTAGTAAAAATACAAATAAACATAAAGGCAGTTGTGTCTGTTATACAGCCAGATCTTATAAGTGCAGCTCTGAATTTCATCAAGATCTCTGAGTGCAACATGATGGATACACAGAGAACTACAATGAAATAGAAAAAAAAAAAATGTTTGCCTTTAAAATAAGATCTCCTAACCACCTTTTCAGCAAAAGTAGGTGGGAAGTAGAAAAAGAAACAGCTTGAGAGGTACATTTTCAGTCATCTTGAAATGCCCTTTTACCCTTGTAATTTACTTCCAGACAGTGCACACATTTTAAATGAATACTTTGCTAAAAACTGAAAAGATATTAAAAAGTGAAATGAATACATCATGTTCTGAAGAAGAATTGGAGCTAGAGGTCATTCAGATTATTTTAAAAAGGTGTGTATCTCACAGTGATGATGACAATAATGGTAATGAAATGATGAAAGCTGGGAAACAACAGTTCTTACAGGTGTCATGCTTTTCCCAGGGGTCAGTTATCACAGATACTGGGAATATTTTCTGAGTTGTGTTAGGATATAGAACAAGTAGTTAGGCTTGTAATAAACTGTTGCAAGTAGCATATTGTGAAGCACTGGCTGACTCCATATGTGACCAGGTCTTATTAGAGACCTGCGCCGGGTGCAGCACTGAGTGATTTGAGCTGCTAATGTTCAGTTTGTTAATGTACTCTTCAATGTCGCATTTTACAATGTTTTAAAGCTTAAAAAAAAAAAAGAGAGAGAGAGAAAAGATTTGCATATTTCTATTTCAAGGTTCTCTGATAAAGAATAATACTGTTGTTGATGACTACCTTCAGAATTTATAAGTTGCAAAAGTAACATATGAAAATATGGCAGAAATTACTCTTAAATTACTTTAAGAAAGTACTCTTAATTTATGTATCATTTAGGAATCATTTAATTGAATCAAGAAGCTCTGGTGATAAGAATTTCAGATGTATGATTTGACTAACATCCCTTAAAACACTTGATTTACTTGCCTAGGGAAATGAAAATCATCTTAAACATTTCAAAAGGTTACATTATGAGTCTTATGGAAAAGTAACACTGAATGAGTAGAGCTAAGTATTGGAGGAAGCCATTCAGAAGACCTGGACTTACTTCTAAAGGCTCTTCTCTGTCCTGTAACATTTTTGAGCAAATGAATAGGCTTTGGATGAGTTCAAGTCAAGTGACTGGGATGCTTTCTCTCATGTTCAGCCCTAATTGAATGTTATTCTCATTGTCAAGATTAAAAAAAAAAAAAAAAGGCAAGGGGAGAGAAGGAGCAGAAAGACCAAAGTTCAAAACAAGGAAGAACTATTAGAAAGACAGAAGAAAAGATCCTAGCAAAGAAAGAAAAAGGAACTGTAAGTCTTCTAAAAAATTAGGAAGCAGATAAAAAAATAAATGTATTACTATACTGTGTAGCCAAACTATGCTCACCTACTGAGGAAGATTTAATAGAAACATGAAAATAAATTTCAAAATTTTTGAAAATCCATTGTTGAAAGTCGCCAAATTGTAGGTCCATTAGGAAAGAGCAGCACAAGAAACAAGCTTTATTGGTATACACACTGCATAGATAATGCCAAAATCTGAGGAATAAGGAAGAAACACTTTCATCATGCTTATTGCCCTTTACTTTAGAATGAACCCTTGTTCATAGTTATTTTTGTATAAAGTTGTGACCATAAGAACTGCCATTTAACAGCAGATAGCTCCAGATAAATCACAGAAGGATGCAAATCCCATACATACCACATCCTGATCTCTTTTGCTAAAGTTCAGTGAAAATCCTGGTACAGAAGCTTTATCTCTCTTCCAGAGTGTTACTTACTATTAGCTATGGCAACACTCAAAAATCTACCTAAAACACAAATCCAGGTACCTAAATTATACCTACAAATTGAGCAAGGCTGTCAACCTGAAGTAAATTACTCATCTGTGGTCAAGAACAGAGGTCAAACAGATTTAGGGACTGAAAAGGTTAGCTACTAAAACAGCAGCAGTTATCAAGGTTCCTTGAGCATTCAGAAGTTTTATTTATATAAAAAATATAAATATATTTCTTCCCTGTATTCCAAGGAAGAAATTGTCTTCTTCCACTTTGTGTTCAGGAAAATCTGGTTTTATTAGTGCTGTCCTGCACAAAGGTATTTTTATTTCTCTGGCTGTGTGCTGTAGTGCTTTCTCCATTCTTCAAAATGTAATGGAAATGTGAGGCTATTAGTGAGAGATCAGAGCGTGCAGCTTACAGTCTTTCATATAACAAGTAGGATAACAAACTCTTAAAGAAAAACGTGTGAGAAAGGGGTGTTCTGTCTCCCTTTACGAGAACACCAATCTGTAGCAACTGGTTTGAACTAGACCGTGCAAGGGATGTTGCAGACTTCTTAAAAGGCCTGTAATTCTCCCCTCCTCATGCCGGGGGGGGTGAGGGGGGATCAAAACCCTGACAATACACGTATGTATCAAAAGCTGTCAGACTTTTCAAGTTAGTCCTGCATTGCTCCATTCCCTTGGTATTTTCCAATGTACTTGCTTTTCAGCTGTTTTGGTTTGGATCTTAGAAGTTCAGAATCTTTCTCAGGTTTTTATTTCACAAAAGTGGGAAAAAAGTGTCTCCTAACTTTTTACATGCATGTCTTTGATGAATAATCGTCTCAGTGAAACTGCTGTGGTAACATACCTGTTTCACCCCTTTTTCTGCAGTTGCTTGTATATAAATTGTCACATGGCTGCAAGGTTGGTGTATCAAGGTGTATGTGTGTTTCTGGTTTTGTAAGGCATTTAGAGAAATTTCAAGACTGTTATGTTTGCCTCGGTGGCTCTATAGTTGAGCAAAACACCTAATTCTTGAGTACAGAATTCTAAACTTGCTATTAAACAAGGTTTCATACCTGACAACTCTAGTTCTGAGGGTGATGCCCTCATTTATAATCACGTCACATAGAGATCCACCATTGATTATCCAAGTTTTTAAAAGCATTTTTCAACAATTTTAACCATTATTTTCCATAGGCTGAAGCACTGTGGATACCCTGGACTTAAGATAATCTTTAAAATCATGCTCTCTTGCTAATATTTTACATTCTTAACAGTCAAGTTATGATACCTCCACTAGTATGTCATCTCTTGTAAATAGCGATTTTATATCTGAAATTAAATGTTCAGCAAATTTATTCTCTAATAAAGTTATAATAATAGATATTGGAACTGGTAATTTGGAACCAAAATTCAACTTGTTTTCTAATATATAAAAACAAATCTGCATTATTTTGGGGGTCTTCAAGCTAAAGTTTCTTCAACTGTATTTTAAAGCACAGTATTGGATGGTAGTCATAATTCTTGTTCTCAGTTCTGTTTTTGTACGCATATCAGAAGTCAATAATATCATTATTTTTACAACATATATTAACTCATGGGGAATTTTTATTCTTCCCCTTTTGCTTATTTTTGTGGATAGTGCATGTCCTATTTGTTCACTATCTGCTGTGTGTTGCAGCCTGTTATATTTCTCAATATATGTGACTGCATAGTAGAGAAGGAAGCCAACTGTTTGCCTAGTTCTGGCTGTTTTACTGGGTCATACAGACCTTCTGGAGGGAGTGCTCAGTTGCTTTCAGCAAAGGAAAAGCTCAGCTAGGATAGGCTTTTCAAGGCTAGGTTGGAGGAAGAGAGAAAGGAGCACATCTGCAGCGTAACCAAAGGTTTGGAAACTGTTAAGAACAGGGAGCAGAAATACCACAGCAGGCTTCAGAGCTGATGGAAAAAAGTCCTTTTCCCTGTGCAGAACAGGCATATATCCCTTTCTTTCTAAAAAGTTCTGCTTCTCTTGTAGGCTTTGGCAAAATTGATTTGCTGCTTGCAGCTACAGCAAGTGTCCAAAGGCAGGACAGTGCTTAGGTCTTCATTTGCTTCTATTGGTCTTGCCTCAAATTCAGTCTGGTTTCATTACGCAGATTTCTCCATAGTATTTTTACTTCTTTTTTTTTTTTTCCCTCTGCGTCACCCCATGTTTCTGTCTTTTGCTAACCCAGACTAATGTTACATTCTGTTGTTTAGTTTTCAAAATATACAATCTGGTCCAGTTTCATTCTGGTTTTTTCACATTTTAATAGCTTTCTATAACTTTAAGATGTCTAGTGATCTTTTTCAGTTATGAGTCTTTGATCACCTTTACCATCTGGCCTTGGATGAGCAACTCCACAAACGGTTTAAAAAGACGTGTTTGCCTCAGCATAATCAAATCTATTAAATCTCCTTGTTCTTGGTTTTTTTATATGAAGCAGATAACTTCCAGAAGATGTATTATTTTTAGGAGTGTAACATTCTACAAATTTCTGTAGCTGATAGCTCAATCTTCATCTGATAATTGAATTGGTGTTTCTCACTTATCTTTTTAAATATAGATTGCTCAAAGTAAAGTCAGTGCCCCTAACTTGCAAGATTAAAATAAACTGGTTTGGATTTTTTTCTCATCTTTCATTTCAGGAGCTCAATTTTTCTTTATATAAAATTCTTGCTTGAACTTCTTTCAGTGATTTGCTGTGTTTCTGGAGAGTTTATATTTCTTGGAGTTCTCCATTCATCTTTACTTCTAACTTGCTGTTTCTCTCTCAGTTCTCATACCAGCTGTAGTTCAAGATCTCAATTAGAGAAGCATGAGTTTGAGTCACTATAATTCTGATGAATCTTTACTATAACTGATAGATTAACCAATAGAGAAAAATTCTTACAAAGGGAAGAGGTTCATGCCTCCTCTAGTTTGCTAAGACCAATCTCTAGTAAACAGGTGGTTTGAACCAAGACTCACATTGCCTTTCCAAAAACGTTTGTCCTGCTCCTATTAAAGTCAATGGCAAAGCTCCTATTGGTGTTACTGTTGTATGAGATGAGGTAATCCACTTCTGCTCAGCAATTCTATTTCTTCTTTAACATTGTACCAGTAAGCACAATGAAGTTACGCACTTGTGGCCATGCTTTCATTTAAACACCAAACCAACTTCCCCTCCCAAAACTATTAACTGAGATGGGATATCAGTCTTTGCCATGATGTACCTCCAATTTTTAAAAAGGTACTGGATGGCATAATCCCAGCAATGTTACAGCCCTTTGTGTTGGGCTAGGTTATCTCACTCAAACTATTCTTGAATGTTATTGTTTGGGACACCCAGCATTTGGGATTAAGTCCAAGAATATTTTGTTACAAGGAGGCTGTAAACATGTACAACCAAAATTTTTCATGACCTGAACTAAGGGCAGATCATAGAAAAGGAAAGTAAAAGAAAAGTAAAATATAATACTGGCAGACTATTTGCCTTTTACCTAGTATTTGTAAACAAGCTTTCATACGAATTGTGGGACCAGAAGAGAACTGTTATGATTCAGTTTAACTCTTTAACCACCTGGAACTTTTTAAAATCTCCTTTAGTTTTGATATTTGTGTATGGTTAATGTCATCTGTAGATCTCAAACTCTTTTCTTTGAAAATCCAACACGGGGTACACATTGCATTTTTCTGCGTGTGACTGCTCTTTTTCTGTGAGATCACAACTATCTGCTTGGTAAGCAAATTACTGGCATGCGATTTAAAAAGTTCCTTACTTGCAGCCTCATAAATTTCAGTCTGTCCGTGAGTTATGACAGCACATCCAGCTCAATGATGGTATATGTTATAGCGTTACAGTTGAACATTTAACTGATGAAAATGCAAAAATGCCCTCAGAAATCAGATGCCATTCATATACACAAATATTTAGGTGGAAAGCAAAATGTTTTTATTCATAGATAGAAAATAGTGCCGAAACATTTTCCACCTATCCTTATGCCAGCATAAGGTCAGATTCCTGGGGGAAGGAATCGTATTCTAGTTTTTTTGTTCAAACTTGAGCCATCTACCATACATGTTAGTGCCTTTTAGAGTTCTGCAGCACTGACCAAGTCGAGTGTGCAGTTGGCAGTTATGTTTCTTGGTCTCCAACTACCATTTATGTGATCACACAGGAGAACAGGAGGCAACAAAATCTGTTGCCCTACTGGGTCCATCTGGGCAGTAAAATGTCTTCAGATTTCTAGGCTGTGACAGACATAACTTAGATATAGAATGCATGCTGGAAGGAAGGAAAATTAAATTGCACTGTTATGTGAGGAAGAACATGTACATATTGGAATACAGCAATAATCTTTAAGTCAAGGACTATTCATGGATGAATTTATTCTGTATGCTGAAGATTTCCAGCTAAACATGTTGGATGAAATTAAATGAGAGAAGAATAAACATTTGTTTCCTAAAATTTCACAGGAAATAATTCTTGGCCAAGTTTATTTTTTCAATCAGACACAAAGGGTTCATTTAAAATATATTCAATTGAATTTAAAAAATCAGTGCTTATTTTGTTCAGCTATCTAAATGAAAAAGGTATTCTCTTATTTCTTAGAATAATCAGCAAATTTGAGCAAAACCCAGATTGGTGTATGGCTCCCGTGAGCAGCCCTCAAATCTTTGTCTCGTCTTGGAGGTTTCAGAGCAAGATCACATGCACACAAAACCTTTGAATGCACAATTATTTATCTACAGTACAGAGCTGTGGCCTGAATCAGGTTGGTTGTCCAGTTGGGCATTAATATGGTCACACTCTTGGTGCCATCATCTGGTGAATCCCTGCTGGCCACACAGTCTTCAACCCAATGGGGAAGGGCCAGTGGAATCTGTGGCCTCTTGGAACGGGCTAATCCTTCTCCTGCAGCTTTTCTCTTCCCTCTCTCTGCTTCTTCTCTTAGGTTTTTAGTATCTTGTAACATCAGCGCTCATTTCCTGAATTTCTTTATGATTTCTTTTCTTCATTTTGAACTTTTTGTAACTGATATCCACCCAGTAGCATCACCTCTGTGTTCTTGCTTTGTTTCTGCTTTCCTAGCTTTCATGGCTTCCTGGCCATATGTGTGTTCTTTCTTACAGACTAAGGTGAGAATCAAAAACTGCAGCTTATCACTAATTTCTTTCAGTAAAGGTTGGCCCTGGAGTCACACGTGAGCCAGCATAATTTATTGTAGCTCCAGGATTGACAGCCTCAGAGATGCCCTTTCTCCTCCAGCATTGGAAGCACAGGGTATGCTCCGTATGGTGCAGCCAAGCATCTGGGATGACTCTTTCAAATTCTGCCTATTGAGTGCTGTAGAAACAGCATTTCATTCAACAAAATACTGTGGAAATAATCTATGGTACTGAGAAAAATTAGGTTTAAAATTTGAATTATCAGCATGTATGTATTTTAAAAGTTTATTTTCAAGTGGTTCTGGAGTCTGCTAAAACAGAGAGAGAGAGGAGAAATCATAGAATCATGGAATAGTTTGGGTTGGAAGGGACCTTTAAAGGTCATCGTCCAACTCCCCCTGCAATGAGCAGGGACTTCTTCAACTAGATCAGGTTGCTCAGAGCCCTGTCCAACCTGACCTTGAATGTTTCCAGGGACGGGGCGCCTACCACCTCTCTGGGCAGCCTGTTCCAGTGTTTCACCACCCTCATTGTAAAAGATTTCTTCCTTTTATCTAGTCTAAATCTACCCTCTTTTAGTTTAAAACCATTACCCCTTGTCCTATTGCAACAGGCCCTGCTAAAAGGTTTGTCCCCATCTTTCTTATAAGCCCCCTTTAAGTACTGAAAGGCCGCAATAAGGTCTCCCCGCAGCCTTCTCTTCTCCAGGCTGAACAACCCCAACTCTCCCAGCCTTTCCTCATAGGAGAGGTGTTCCATCCCTCTGATCATGTTTGTGGCCCTCCTCTGGACCTGCTCCAACAGATCCATGTCTTTCCTGTGTTCAGAAATGAAATAGGGTGGTAACAGTTTGAGCAAAAAATACGAGGTTTCACAAAGCAAACTGTATAGCCACCCCACTTCTTCCCAACACAGTTTGTTTTCGCCACCTGCCTCTCTCCTGTTGTCTTTCTGGATGATCAGTAGGGCTCTTCGTTATTTCTCCCTGCCTGCCATTCCCTATTTCATTGTCTTAATAATGCCTTCTTAATCCTTTGGGGGTCTTTTTTGTTTTCTTTTTTCCTAATTTTTCACACAAACTTATGGTATGTCTTTCACACCTGTATTTCTCTGCTTTCTTGATTCCCTCTTTCTGCATCTCTCTGAACCCTTTGCACATCACTTTATCTCTGATCTCTCAGCAATGTGCAACAGCCTGAGATTTTGTTTTCCTCTTTCATTCCCCTGATCAGTTCCCTGTGGAATTTAGGTTTTCCTCATCTCCACCCCTTTCTGCTCTACTGGGTTTTTTTCATCAGACTCCTCTTATGTTGCTGTGTGTCCCATGACACCGTGTCCCTGTGCTGGAAGATTTCAACAGGCTCGGTATTATTTCCTTTGACTCATGTTAGATGATGGCCTGTACGCTGCAGGTTTCTTTTTCTTTTTTCTCCCTTTTAAGCATCCCTAGGCACCCCCAGCAATATTGCTGATTGTTACAGATGAAGCTATTTCTGATTTCTGAGTAACCTGGCTTCCTTTTCTCCTCCTCTCTTACTGACATGGACTACAGGAGTTGCACAGAATAATGGGGTGTTGTGCTCTAGTCATAGTTCGTGCTTGGGTAGTTCATGCTTGAACAGGCAATCCAGCTAGGTAAGTTGCCATAACAGGTTTTGAAGTTCAAAGTAAGTGATGTCTGGCTGCAATGGCTTAAAATCAGTGCTAAAAGTTCACCAATCATCAGTATTCCACAGACCATAACCATTTATGGAGAAAAGATGAAGGAGATTAACACTTTACCTTTCCAGTTGCGTATATTTTCTATATTAGAAGTTGTCTTTTTGTGTAGCTCAAGATCATAGAATCATAGAATCATTAAGGTTGGAAAAGACCTCTAAGATCATCAAGTCCAACCATCAACTAACACCACCATGACTCCTAAACTAGGCCCTGGAGTGCCACGTCTATACCTTTTTTGAACGCCTCCAGGGTTGACGACTCCATCACCTCTATGGGGAGCCTGTTCCAATGACTAACCACTCTTTCGGTAAAGAAATTCTTCTGATGTCCAATCCAAACCTCCCCTGACGCAACTTGAGGCCATTTCCTCTCGTCCTATTGCTAGTTTCTTGGGAGAAGAGTCCAACACCCGCTTCACTACAACCTCCTTTCAGGTAGTTGTAGAGAGCGATAAGGTCTCCCCTCAGCCTCCTCTTCTCCAAACTAAACAGCCCCAGTTCCCTCAGCCGCTCCTCATAAGACTTGTGCTCTAGACCCTTCAGCAGCTTCGTTGCCCTTCTCTGGACA